>JAPYYM010001746.1:0-13102 GCA_028534135.1 Potos flavus
GGAAAAGGCTCCTGCTGTGGGTGTGGCTATGGCTCTGGCTCTGGCTGCTGTGGCTACCGGCCATTTTGCTACAGAAGATGCTATTCTTCTTGCTGCTAGACCATCACTCTCCAAGCCCCATTTGCTTCTGAAATGACACAACCAAAGCAACGACTGAAGCAAGAATCCATACCCCAAGTCTTCTACATCCAGGAAATTGCATGCTTGACAGAGGCTTTGACCCCCCAGTGAACGTTTATGACGATGGCATCTTGAGGCTCCAGGCTGTGTGGTATCATCTGACTATTTCCCAAATGTTGGTCTTTGTTCCCTTAATCTGGATTCTGTGTTGGGACTGTGCCAGGGATCCTAACATCTCACTGTTGGGCAAAAAACTTATTCTCAATAAAAATGGTTCTTTGCTTCTAACAAATCTCTGTGTTCTTGCTTGTGAATTATTCCTTCCTTTTGTGGTGTTATGACTACTCTTGAAATTGGGCTGACAATATGCTTCATGACCCTAGGCTCTTCTTTGATATAATACAAACATTTCTTCTCATCATGCATCAAAGATGTCTTCTTCACTTATTTCTCAATTTTCTCATGCTCGGGCACTCACAACTCAAAAGAAATTACACAGTATTTCAGAACTGTGCCCTGGAAATTGCACTGTGTTCAGAATGAAGCTGGGGGCGGGGGGAAGAGGAGGAGGAATGACACCTATTCAGGAGGTTGTGACAGAAGCCCAAGGGAGGGGAGGTGTGGTCTGAGTGCTGAATGGATGGATGAATGGCAGGAAAGGGAGAGTTTCCTGGATTAATGAGAAATTAGAAGCAGACTCATGTGACATATGAAGAACAAAGGGAAGGGTAAATTAGAGGAAACCTGTGGTATTATATCATGTGCATGGGAGTGCATATATATTTGCTTGCATATGTTGAGTATAAGGAAATTGATTTTTTTAAATTAAAGATTTTATTTATTTGAGAAAGAGGGAATGAGAGAGAGAGAGCATGAGAGGGGAGAGGGTCAGAGGGAGAAGCAGACCCCTGCTGAGCAGGGAGCCTCATGTGGGACTCCATCCTGGGACTCCAGGATCATGACCTGAGCTGAGGCAGTCGCTTAACCAGCTAAGCCGCCCAGGTGCCTCTAAGGAAATTGATTTAAGTCACTTTTTGGTAAATAGTTTCGAATGTTTTTGTAGTGGAACTGCCCTACACACTGAAGATACAGTAACAACATTTCAGTGAAGTTTCCTGCTTTCGGAGTGTTTACATTCTAATAGGTGATAAAAACAAACAAACAAACAAACTACGATACATTTAGACAGATAATCGTTATGGAGGGAATAAAATAGCTTCCTGAGGAAGACAGTGAAGGTTACCTATTGGAGAGAGTTCAGGGAGGTATTTTGACATTTTGTGTCAAATGAACTAGTATTTGTTACAAGAAAGGGCAGTGTTAAGTGTAAGTGAAGAAGAGAAATGCGTTGTTTTGGGTATGATCAGTGGTGTCACAATTTTTAGTGGAAAAGAGCAAGGACTAGTGGTTAATGATATGTTCTATGCATTAACTGGTGCAGATATAAGCATGAGATGAAAAGCCCAGTCTACTATCTGAGTTTGAGAGCCTACCACTTTGTGGGTTCTGAGCTCAGATTCCCTTCCTCATGTGACTTTTCAGTTCTCTAACATTGCATTCTATAATACAGAATGTCTTTTCAGGCTCAGTTTCCATGGACAGTGAAAAATGACTCCCTGTCTTGTCTCCATGACAAAGGTCACTGCACAAATCTGAGTTTGGGGTCCCTGAAGCTAGAAAACTCCACAGAATGTCTGTTTCCAAGGAAGAAGTCTCTGCCAACAAAGTCAGATCTGGAGTGAGGCTATGCCCAGGATATAATATGTTCTAACAATGAAGAAAAAGGAGTTTGTCAAGAGTTAGGTATTTTCCACAGATGGAATCATGTGTAAGCTAGATCTGAGGACTGACTATTCTAGGTAAATCTGAGGTGAGGAAACCCTACAGAGAGGGGAATGGAATTCTTATAATTACAGTGTGTTGAAAATCTACTCATTGTTTTATTATGATCCTTGTCCTTGAAGGCTTTCTGAAAGGGAAGCATATTATTAATTAGGCATTGATATCATAATTTATATATCCAGTAAAGAGTCAATCATCTATTGGGCCTATTAGATAATTTATACATCTAGAAAAATGTCTTCATAAACTAACACATAGTCAAATTGTGAAATTTTGACCCTCTTAGTCAAACAGCATTTGAGACTTTCAGCTTGAATGAAATGAGAACATTGTGACAATATATCCAAATATCTTAGAGCTTCTAACTGGCACAAAAATGCTTGAACATGTTTTTATTTTAATGCATCTGTTTTTTAATGACAGAAGTATTGATTAAGTTCAAGTTATATCCTGGGCATTCTATTTAGAACTAAGTGCTAAGGATGCACAGAATAAGAGTTTTTTTCTGACATCATGTATCAGTATCCAGAGATCTGAATGGAGGGGACTAGAAATTATACCATAAGGGTAGAAAACGTGTTCAATAGTTCAGGGGTATTTTGATGGGAAGGTAGGTGTTTGAAAAGTAATGTGTCTATTCTAGGGAACTTGTGCATTAAGATTACAGTGTTGAATTTCAAGAATGACAGAAAAATAGAGAAGATAAAGGTAGAGAACAATTGGAATGGGATGCATTTTCTTTAAGCTTCTCAGAAGGGATGAAACATAGAGTGATGAGATGAACCAGTGACCAACAATAGAAGACGTTGTAGGAAGTATTTTCAATATAAGGAAAAAAGTCTAGTAATGAAAGTTCTTAGAAACGGAATTTGGTACATTTATTAACATTCCTGTCGAAGGCCTTAAGTAAAGGACAGGATAGCACTCATTTCCTTGTTATTGAAACTTGAGTGTGGAGTGGAAGGAATGATCTTCTGAGGTTGTACTCCCTTCTAACTTGGATTCCATAGCGGTTATAGGAGAACGCAATTTAAATTTTGGATTCTGCTTGGTTTGGAAAATGGTGATTTAAGTAAAGTCTAGATAACCAAGCTAAGCTGAAACATCACAAAAAACAACGAAGCGAACCCGAAAAGAGAAATCTTTCCTTCTTTCTTGTTTTTTTGATTCATGTCTGGTGATGGAATATTGAATGTTTGGTTTAGTTGGGAAGAAAGGGAATATTTGGAATTAGACACCAGTAAAGAACCTAACTTACTGATGTGAAGCTACATGTTGAGGTTTCTAGATTACAGCATGATTGACATTTTATTTAAAATGTTTCAATGTTGTTGGGGGCTGTTCTTCGTCCTGAGATTAGCATTTTTTTCCTTCCTACCACAAGGGTCCTGGAGGTATCTGCAGTAAGTATCGGGGTATAGGAAGCCTGGTAAAAAGTTGCAATGATAGGAGCATTAGTGGTTTAGTCATTAAGCGTCTGCCTTCGGCTCAGGTCATGATCCGGGAGTCCTGGGATGGAGTCCTGCATTGGGCTCCCTGCTCAGCGGGAAGCCTGCTTCTCCCTCTCCCACTTCTCCTGCTTCTGTTCCCTTTCTCGCTCTGTCTCTCTGTCAAATAAATAAATAAATAAATCTTAAAAGAAAAAAAAAGTTGCAATGATTCCAGAAAGGAGATGGCAGTTATTTCCTCTCCTATGGAAAGAGGTAGATATTTTAGGAAAGAGAAGAGATCAAGAGGGGCAAAATTTACTTAAATTCCCCCATCCTTGTTATATCAGGTAGATTAAATGCTAGGAACTCGTGAAGTTGGGTGTCAGCGGTATGTACAGCACATGATTCTACTCAGACAATTCTTCGACAGAGAGAATTAAAATGCTGCTCTTTAAGTAAAACAGGAGTCTCCAAAATAATGAGCTCATTTTCTCCAAGACATTATTGATTGTTAACATTGACAGGCACATGAGAGTTGCTTACATACTTGTTGGGTAAGTCAGGGGGTGAATGGTATGCTCTATCAATTACTGGCAGTATATAAGGGTCCAAGTGTAGTAGAGACAACACTTCACCACACTTCTACTTGCAACCCACCTGAATCCTCTTCTCCTGACAACATGTGTTGCAACTACGGGAACTCCTGTGGCTATGGCTGCGGCTGCGGCTATGGCTGTGGATGTGGCCTCTGTTCTGGCTGTGGTTATGGAACTGGCTATGGCTGTGGCTATGGCTCCCGTTGTGGCTGTGGCTATGGCTCAGGCTGGGGCTGTGGCTATGGCTCCCGTTGTGGCTGTGGCTATGGCTCAGGATGTGGCTGTGGCTATGGCTCAGGCTGGGGCTGTGGCTACGGCTCAGGCTGGGGCTGTGGAAAAGGCTCCTGCTGTGGGTGTGGCTATGGCTCTGGCTCTGGCTGCTGTGGCTACCGGCCATTTTGCTACAGAAGATGCTATTCTTCTTGCTGCTAGGCCATCACTCTCCAAGCCCCATTTGCTTCTGAAATGACACAACCAAAGCAACTACTGAAGCAAGAATCCATACCCCAAATAGTCAACATCCGGGAAATCACATGCTTGACAGAGGCTTTGATCCCACATGAACATTTATGAGGATGGCATCTTGAGGCTTCAGGCTGTGTGGTATCATCTGACTATTTCCCAAATGTTGGTCTTTGTTCCTTTAATCTGGATTCTGTGTTAGGACTGGGCCAGGGATCCTAAGAACCCACAATTGGGCAGAAAACTTATTCTCAATAAAAATGGTCCTTTGCTTCTAATAAATCTCGTGTTCTTGCTTGTGAATTACTCTTTTTTTTTTTTTTGAGGTGTTATGACTTCTCTTAAAAGTTGGACTGACAATATATTTCATGAACCTGGGGGCTCTTCCTTGATATAATATAAGCATTACTTCTCATCATGCATCAGAGATAATGTTTTTTTCACTTATTTCTCATATCCCTCATGCTCAGGCACTCACAACCCAGCACAAATCACACATTATTACATAACTGCCCTGAAAGTTCACTCTGTCCCTCGAATTGAGGTGATAGGGAAACAGGAGGAGGAAGGACACCTATTCAGGAAGTTGTGATGGAAGCCCAAGGGAGGGGAGGTGTGGTCTGAGTGCGGAATGGATGGATGAATGGCATGGGAGAGTTTCCAGGATAAATGAGAAATTAGAAGCAGACTCAGGTGACTAATGAAGAGTAAGGGAAGGATAAATTAGAAGCAAAATGTGGTATTGTATCATGTGCATTTTGATGGAAGTGGTAATATATTTGTTTGGATTTTTTTGAGTTTAAGAAATTTATATGTCACTTAATTTACAAATAGTTTTGAATGTTTTTTTTTTAAGATTATTTTATTTGAGAGAAAGAGGGCGGGAGAGAAAGCAAGAGCATGCACAAGCACGAGCAGAGGAAGGGGCAGAGAAAGAGGGAGATAAGCAGATTCCTGCTGAGTGCATACTGAAATTAAGAGTCAGATGCTTAACTGACTGAGCCACCAGGCACCAAGTTTTGAATGTTTCTGAGAGGAAACAGTCCTACACAATTTAGACATAGAAGCGAAATTGTAGATGGGTTTCCTGCTCTCAGAGTGTTTATATTCTAAGAGGTGATAATAAGAAAAAATAAGGAGTAATTAAGATATATTTAGAGAGATAATTGCTATGGAAGGAATAGAGCAGCTTCCTGGGGAAGAGGGTGAAGGCTGAAGCATTGGAGAGATAGTTTGGGGAGGTATTTTGACATTTTGAGTCAAATGAACTGATGGTGCCAGTCACAAGAAATACTGCAAAGTATGGTAGTAAGTGTTAAGGAAGAAGAGAAATGCATTATGTTTTGGGTATGATCAGTGGCGCCACAATTTTTAGTGGAAAAGAACAAGGATTAGTGCTTAAAGTTGCTCTCTAGTGCCTCAATTGGTGCAGATATAAGAATGGGAGGAAAAGCCCAGTCTACTGTCTGAGCTTGAGAGCCCACCATTTTGTGGGTTCTGAATTCAGTGTCCTTTCCTCATGTGACTTTCTAGATCTCCAACACTGTATCCTATAACACAGAATGTGTTTTCAGGCTCAGTTTCCATGGGTAGTGAAAAATGACTCCCTGTCTTTTCTCCATGACAAGGGTCACTGCACAAATCTGAATCTGAGGTCCCTGGAGGTAGTAGCCTCCACTCAATGGCCAATTGCAAGGACGATGGCTCTGCCATCAAAGTCGGCTCTGGAGTGAAGCTATGCCCAGGATATAATGTGTCCTATTGATGAAGAAACAGGGTTTTTGTTGTTTTTTTTTTAAAGATCTGGACAGTTTTCACAGATGGAATATCTGTAAATCTGATCTGAGTACTGACTGTGCTCTGGGTAAATCTGAGGTGGGGAAATTCTACAAAGAGGGGAATGGAATTCTAATAATTATAGTATGTTGAAAATCTACTCATTGTTTTATTATGATCCTTGTCCTTGAAAGCTTTCTGAAAGAGGGAAGAGTATCATCCATTAAGCATTAATATTATGATTTATATATACAGTAAAGGACCAATCCTTTATTAGGCCTATAAGATAATTCAGACATCTGGAAAAATATCTTCATAAACTAACACATGTCTTCAAAATGGGAAATTTGTGACTCTCTTATCAAAAAACATTTCAGACTTTCAGTTTGAATGAAATGAGAACATTGTGATAATGTATTCAAATATCTTATAGTTTCTAACTGGCACAACAATCCTAGAACATTTTTTTTAAGTTTATTTATTTATTAGAGAGAGAGACAGACAGTGAGAGAGGGAACACAAGCAGGTGGGAGAGGGAGAAGCAGGCTCCCCACTGAGCAGGGAGCCTGACGTGTTACTCGATCCCAGGACCCTAGGATCATGACCTGAGTCAAAAGCAGATGCTTAACGACTGAGCCACCCAGGCACCCCAGAACATGTTTTTGTTTTAATGCATCTGATTTTTATTGAGGAAATAATGACTGAGTTCAAATTATGTCCTGGGTACTCAGAACTAAGTTGTGATTCAGGGATTCACCGAATAAGAGATTTTTTTTTTTTTCTGCTATCACAGATCGGTATCCACAGATCTGAATGGAAAGGTACAAGAAATTATGCAATAAAGACAGAAAAAATTTCTAATAGTTAGGAGTATTGTGACCAGAAAGTGGGTGCTCAAAAAGAATGCATCTATTCGAGGCAACTTGTGTATTAGAACTTAGAGTTTTGATTTTCAAGAATGAGAGAACAGGAGAGAAAATAAAGAACAAGTATGGTAGATTGTATTTTTCTTTAAGCTTCTTGGAAAGGGTGAGACACAGCAGAGATATCAGATAGACAAAGGTCCAACTGTAGAAAAACTAGTCAGAATACTGATGAAAAATTTTAAAAATGAAAGTTCTCAGAAAAGGAATTCTGTAGACTCATGAATATCCCTGTTGAAGGCTTTCAATAAAGGACTGGATGGCACTCATTTCATTGTTGTTGAAATTTGAGTGTGGAGGAGAAGGAATGATCTTCCCAAGTTTGTACTCCCTTCTAACTTGAGGTCATAGTTGTACAGTAAAAAATAATTTAAATTTTGGATTTTGCCTGTTTCAGAAAATAGTGACTTAGGTAAAATCTAAACAACCAAGATAAGCAAAAACCTCACACACACACACACACACACACACACACACACACACACACAAAACATATGGTACCTTCCTTCTTCTTCCTCCTCCACCTCCTCCTCCTCCTTCTCCTCTCCTTCTCCTTCTCCTTCTCCTTCTCCTTCTCCTTCTCCTTCTCCTTCTCCTTCTCCTTCTCCTTCTCCTTCTCCTTCTCCTTCTCCTTCTCCTTCTTCTTCTTCTTCTTCTTCTTCTTCTTCTTCTTCTTCTTCTTCTTCTTCTTCTTTTTTTTTAAATCAGATATTTCAATGTTGTAGGGGGCTGTTCTGTGCCCTGACACTAGCCTCATCCCTGGTTTCTACCACAAGGAGCCAGCAGGTATCTGCAGTACGTATCTGGTGTAAGAAGCCTGACAAAAAGTTTCAATGATTCCAGAAAGGAAATGGCAGTTATTTCCTCCCTTAGTGGCAGGGGTAAATATTTTAGGAAATAGGAGAAATCAAGAAGGACATAATTTTCCTAAATTCTCCCAAATCTTGTTATATAAGGCATAATAAATGATAGGAGTTTGTGAAGTTGGGTATCAGTGGTATGTAGAGCACATGATTTTACTGAGACAGTTCCTTGGCAGAACGAATTAAAATTCTGCTCCTTAAATAAAAAAGATGACTCCAAATAATGAGCTCACTTTTCCTAAGACATTAATGATTGTTGACATTGAAAGACACATGGAAGTTGCTTACATACTTGTTGGGTAAGTCAGGGGGTGAATGGTATGCTCTTGCCAATTACTGGCAGTATATAAGGGTCCAGGTAGAGTAGGGACCACACTTCACCACACATCCACTTGCAACCCACCTGAATCCTCTTCTCCTGACAACATGTGTTGCAACTACGGGAACTCCTGTGGCTATGGCTGTGGCTGCGGCTATGGCTGTGGATGTGGCCTCTATTCTGGCTGTGGTTATGGAACTGGCTATGGCTGTGGCTATGGCTCCCGTTGTGGCTGTGGGTATGGCTCCCGTTGTGGCTGTGGCTATGGCTCAGGCTATGGCTGTGGCTATGGGTCAGGCTGTGGCTGTGGCTATGGCTCGGGATGTGGCTGTGGCTACGGCTCAGGCTATGGCTGTGGCTATGGCTCCCGTTGTGGCTGTGGCTATGGCTCCTGCTGTGGGTGTGGCTATGGCTCTGGCTCTGGCTGCTGTGGCTACCGGCCACTTTGCTACAGAAGATGCTATTCTTCTTGCTGCTAGGCCATCACTCTCCAAGCCCCATTTGCTTCTGAAATGACACAACCAAAGCAACGACTGAAGCAAGAATCCATACCCCAAGTATTCTACATCCGGGAAATTGCATGCTTGACAGAGGCTTTGACCCCCCAGTGAACGTTTGTTAGGATGGCATCTTGAGGCTCCAGGCTGTGTGGTATCATCTGACTATTTCCCAAATGTTGGTCTTTGTTCCTTTAATCTGGATTCTGTGTTAGAACTGGGCCAGGGATCCTAAGAACCCACAATTGGGCAGAAAACTTATTCTCAATAAAAATGGTTCTTTGCTTCTAACAAATCTCATGGTCTTGCTTGTGAATTACTCTTTTTTTTGAGGTGTTATGACTTCTCTTAAAAGTTGGACTGACAATATATTTCATGAACCTGGGGGCTCTTCCTTGATATAATATAAGCATTACTTCTCATCATGCATCAGAGATAATGTTTTTTTCACTTATTTCTCATATCCCTCATGCTCAGGCACTCACAACCCAAAAGAAATTATACAGTATTTCAGAACTGAGCCCTGAAAATTGCACTGTGTTCAGAATGAAGCTGGGGGCGGGGGGAAGAGAAGAAGGGATGATACCTATACAGGAGGTTGTGACAGAAGCCCAAGGGAGAGGAGGTGTGGTCAGAGTGCTGAATGGATGGATGAATGGCAGGAGAGGGAGAGTTTCCTGGATTAATAAGAAATTAGAAGCAGACTCGGGTGATGCATGAAGAATTAAGGGAAGGATAAGTTAGAAGAAAATATGGCATTCTACCATGTGCATTTTGATGAAAGCGCACATATATTTGCTTACATATGTTGAGTTTAAGGAAATTGATTTACGTCACTTAATTTACAAATAGTTTTGAATGTTTTAAAGGGGAGCTCTCCTACACACTTAAGACATAGAAGCAAAATTGTACACAAGTTCCTGCTCTCAGAGTGTTTATATTCTAATATGAGATACCAAAAAATAAGGATTAAGTAAGATGCATTTAGACAGATATTTGCTATGGAAAGAATAAAGCAACTTCCTGGGGAAGAGACTGAAGGTTGAAGTATTGGAGAAATAGCTCAGGGAGGTATTCTGACACTTTGAGTCAAAGGAACTGATGATGCCAGTCACAAGAAATACTGCAAAGTATGGTAGTAAGTGTTAAGGAAAAAGAGAAATCCATTATGTTTTGGGTGCCACAATTTTTTACTGGAAATGAGCAAGGACTAGTGGTTAATGGTGCGCTCTAGAGCCTTAACTGGGGCAGATATAAGAATGGGATGAGAAGCCCAGTCTACTATCTGAGTTTGAGAGCCTACCACTTTGTGTGTTCTGAGCTCAGAGTCCCTTCCTCATGTGACTTCACAGATCTCTAACACTGTATTTCATTACATAGAATGTGTTTTCAGGCTCAGTTTCCATGGACAGTGAAAAATGACTCACTGTCTCATATCCATGACAAGGGTCAATGCACAAATGCTGAGTCTGAGGTCCCCAGAGCGAGGAGCCTCCACCCAATGGCCAATTGCAAGAGAGATGGCTCTGCCGTCAAAGTCTGCCCTCGAGTGAGATTATGCCCATGTTATTGTGTTCTAGTGATGAAGAAATAGGAGATCTTTCAAGAATTGGACAGTTTTCGCAGATGAAATATATGTAAGTCTGATCCTAGTACTGACTGTGCTCCGGATAAATCCGAGGTGGGGAAATCCTATAAAGAAGGGAAGGGAAATCTAATAATTACAATTTGTTGAAAGTCTACTCATGTTTCATTATGTTTATTGTGTTTTATTCTTTGTGAAAGGGAAGAATATCATCAATTAGGAATGACTATCGTAATTTACATATCCAATAAAGGGCCAAACATTTATTAGGCACAGAATTTGTACATCTGAAAAAACATCTTCATAATCTAACAGATATCTTCTAAATGTGAAATTTGTGACTCTTTTAGTCAAAGAACGTTTGAGACTTTCAGCTTGAGTGAAATGAGAACATTGTGATAATGTATCCAAATATCTTATGGCTTCTAAGGGGCACACTGACCCTTGAACATATATTTGTTTTAATGCATCATTTTTTTTATTGGGGAAATATTGTGTTCAAATTATGTACTGGGTACTCAGAACTAAGTGGTGATTCAGGGATGCACAGAATAAGAGATTTTTTCTGCCATCATGGATCAATACCCAGAGATCTGAATGGAAACCCTCTACATATAATGCAATAAAGATAGGAAACTTTTGCAATAGTCCATGGGTATTAAGACTGGAATGGGGGGTGTTTAAAAAGTAATGTGTCTGTTCCAGGGAACTTATGCATTAGAATTTAGAGTTGAATTTCTTTTCTTTTTTTTTTTTTTTTAATTTATTACTCAGAGATAGAGAGAGAGAGAGAGAGAGAGAGAGAGAGAAAGTAAGTACAAACAGGGAGAGTGGAAGGCAGAGGGAGAAGCAGACTCCCTGCTGAGCATGGATCTGGATGCAGGACTCCATCCCAGGACCCCGGGATCAGGATCTGAGCCAGAGGCAGATGCTTAACCAGCTGAGTCACCCAGGTGTCTCTAGAGTTTTGAATTTCAAGAATGACAGAAAAGTAGAGAAAAAAAAAGGTAAAGAGCGAGTGTAGTGGGATGTACTTTTCTTTAAGCTACTTGTAGGGATGAAATATAGCAGAGTGATCAGATACACAAGTGACCAACAGTAGAAAAACTAGTAGGAAGTATTATCAACTGAAGGGAAAATGTCTAATTATAAAAGTTCTCAGAAAAGGAATTCAGTGTATTTATGAAATCCCTATTGAAAGCTTTCAATAAAGGACTGGATGGCACTCATTTCATTTTTGTTGAAATTTGAGTGTGGAGTAGAAGGAATGATCTTCCTGAGTTTATACTCCCTTGCAACCTGGATTTCATAACTGTTACAATAAAAAAGTAATTTAAATCTTGGGATCTGCCTGTTTCAGAAATAGTGATTTAGGTAAAACCTAGACAACCAAGATAAGCAAAAACATCACAGAAAAACAAACATATAACACCTTTCTTCCTTCTCTCCTGCCTTCCTTCCTCTCTTTCTTTCTCTTTTTCTTTCTTCTTTTTCTTTCTCTCTTTTTCTCTCTGTCTTTCTTTCTGTTAGGTGATGGAAAGGTTGAATGTTTCCTTTAGCTGAGAAGAAAGGAAATATTTGGAATTAGACACCAGTAAGGTGAGAAGCTAGTTTATTGATGTGAAGCTACACACCAAGGTTTCTAGATCTTCCACAATATTGGTATTTCAAATCAGATGTTCCAATGTTGGAGGCTGTTTTTTCTGCCCTGAAAATAGCATCTTCCCTCATTTCTCCCACAAGGACCCAAAGTATCTACAATAGTCATCTGGTATGAGAAGCCTGGTAGGATGTTGGAATGATTATAGTTTCAAAACTGGAGTATTTCTTTCCCTATGGGCAGAGGTAGATGTTTTAGGAAGGTTAGAGATCAAGAGTGGCAAAATTTTCCTAAAATCCCCCAACCTTGTTATATCAGGTATATTAAATAAGAAGTCGTGAAGTTGGGTATCAATGGTATGTAGAGCACATGATTCTACTGAGACAATTCTTTGACAGAGAAAATTAAAATGCTGCTCTTTAAATAAAATGGGAGAAAAATAAATAAAGAGGAGATTCCAATTAATGAGCTCACTTTTTCAAAGACATTAAGATTTTTGATAGTGACTGTCACATGGAAGTTGCTTACATACTTGTTGGGTAAGTCAGGGGGTGAATGGTATGCTCTATCAATTACTGGCAGTATATAAGGGTCCAAGTGTAGTAGAGACAACACTTCACCACACTTCTATTTGCAACCCACCTGAATTCTCTTCTCCTGACAACATGTGTTGCAACTACGGGAACTCCTGTGGCTATGGCTGCGGCTGCGGCTATGGCTGTGGATGTGGCCCCTGTTCTGGCTGTGGTTATGGAACTGGCTATGGCTGTGGCTATGGCTCCCGTTGTGGCTGTGGCTATGGCTCAGGATGTGGCTGTGGCTATGGCCCCTGTTCTGGCTGTGGCTACGGCTCAGGCTGGGGCTGTGGCTATGGCTCAGGCTGGGGCTGCGGAAAAGGCTCCTGCTGTGGGTGTGGCTATGGCTCTGGCTCTGGCTGCTGTGGCTACCGGCCATTTTGCTACAGAAGATGCTATTCTTCTTGCTGCTAGACCATCACTCTCCAAGCCCCATTTGCTTCTGAAATGACACAACCAAAGCAACGACTGAAGCAAGAATCCATACCCCAAGTCTTCTACATCCAGGAAATTG
>JAPYYM010001747.1:0-13101 GCA_028534135.1 Potos flavus
CACCAACAGCACAAATGAACTCAGATTTGGGCTCTTTATCTTCAGACACATTTGGAGCACACATTGTCATCATTAAGGCTGCAAATGTCACTCATTCTGAAGGCAGTGGGGGTCCTAGAGGTCCTGTGCCTTAACTCATGGGGCAAGACTGAGATCCCAGCACCCAGGCAGGATCTCATCCCCTTGGGGTCTCCCATATGGCTCCCCAAGAAGCCCACATACAAACAATGCAAAACAAAGACACTCCTACGGAGCCGGGGGTGGTGTCTGGAGGTGTTGCGGGTGGAAAAGGAGGTGCCGGGATGCTGCAGGTGGCTCCTCGTGTCCCTTTTCCTGAAGCGAGAGAGACACAAAACTGTGACATGTCTTTCCGTCTTCACTATTTCCCCCTCAGCATCTTTAGGCAGGCGGGGAGTCTGTGTGGGGTGTGTGGACACGCTCCCAAATTTCTACGGAGAATGCTGAAACATGAAGGGCTGTCCTGGTTTCCGCAGGACGGTAAGCAGTTTTCGGCATCCTGGTGGCCGCTGACGTCCTGCCGCTGCTTGCCTCTCCCGTCTTCATGCCCTTCCCGGCGGGGCTGCTGAGAAGGGTGAGCCTCGGAGCCTTGGAGCTCTGCCTCTGCCCACCTGCTGTTCCTTGGAAACCTCTCCCAGGGAGGGGGCTCCGGACACGAACATCTCAACCCGGACCGTCCCTGCTCCGCGTGCCAATGACTTTCGTTGCTACCCGCAGTCACCTCGACTCAGGGATCCCCGGGAACCTCGGAGGTGACATGTCCAAGCTGCACCTGTGCCTCCTGGGGTCCCCCAGCTCAGGGACCCACCCAAGGCCTCTCCCACCACCACCCTCTGTTTACACTCTGGGCTATTAATTTCCCGAGTTCGGAAACTTTCTGAAAGATTGTGCATGAGATGAAACCCATTCTGTCACTCCATTTCCCTGAGAAAAAACACTGAAGAACACAAAAACAACCTTCCAGCTGTCACGGGAACAAATGCAGCGCCCTTCCCTCTTCTCACCATGATTATCGGGTCTTCCTGGGTGGTTACCTTCGGTTGCGTCCCATGTTCTCGACAAGTGACGTTTTAGCGAAATTAAATGCCTGTGATCTTGATTCCACATCAGGCCGTTCCAGGAACAAGATCTCTGGATGGCTGGAAGCTACACCGCCCTGAGCAGCACGTATGCCTGCCAGTCCGTGGGGGCCGGAACGCCGAGAACCCTCCAAGCTTTTGCAGGTGTTAATGTTCTCTATTTAACAAGCTTCAAGACAGGTTAGCACCAGGTTAAGAGATTCAACAAAAACCTGTCTCTACCTGGAATTTCCAGTTGAATTATTCATGGCCCCAAACGCGTTCTGAAAGTAGATGGCCTGCATCAACACGGGGGTCTGGGGAGGTTCCCCACGGGTGTCCTCCCTAGGATGGCAGAGTCCTTCCCAGGATGGCAGTGCCCTCTCTGTGGAGCATGTTTGGGATGGAAGGCGAAGCAATGTTTCTCACTGTTGGTGCATCTCACACTGGGACATGCATAAAAAAGCCAAGAAGTGGGGGGGAACTTCCAGTGGGGGCTTTGGACCTTCCAAGGGTAAGGAGAGGGTAGGCTGCACCCCGGACAGGAGAGACTCCTGCCCTTCAGGTCCTGACACACATCAGTGAGCCTCCTTCATCTCCACACCTTGAGCTGCGTGGGCAGGTGCAGGCCAGGCAGGAGCTGTAGGGATGGGCGAGGCCTGCCCCACGGAGCCTGCCCTGCAGGCACAGAGGCCGCAAGAGAATCAGCCAAGAGCTCTCAGCGCTGCTGAGACTTCAAGCTTTTAGTCGTTTGCATGCTCTTTCCCGCTCTTTGGCCCCCTCTGTTTTTGTGGCTCTCCTCGTCAGGGACGTCGAATTGCTTTATTCCCCTCTGGACCATCTCTCTATGCTGCAAACCCCAGACAGCTCTCTGACCTTTCTGAGGCATTCCTCAAGCTCTGGGCCAATGCTCATGCCCTCTGGATCTAGCCCTTTAAGGACTCTGCCTGTGCCTGGTGAGAGTTCCTAGCCCAGAGTGTTGCACAGGTTGTGCACTGCACCGGGTTGGATGATTCTAGCCCTCACCTCCCTCGCTCAGCTCTGACCTTTGGTAGAGGCTGTGTCTGGGCATCTTTTTCCAAGTGGCATGAAGGCACCCTATAAACCAGCATGGCCCTCTTCATGCCGGAAGATGTCCAAAATGCCCAGTTTGGTGGTGCACAGCCCAATGTCACCTGCCTGGCAGTCCAGCTATACTCTTTCCCCTGGTGTCTGTCCATCTTTGCTGCTTCCTTGGTGGCCATCCTGGACCGTGTCTTTCTGGCCTAGCCCTGACTACATTTTCCCGACTCCCGCTCGGGTTCCTCTTTCTTCCTGAGGCTCTCCTCCCTGTTCCAGTCTGGCATTTCCTCTAGCTGCCTTCTAGGTGATGTTCATCTTGGCTCGGCTGACACAGGGCCCTGCCTTCTGTGTGTGCACGTGGGCAGCGATGCCCAGCCCGCACAGCCCTGCCTCCCCACAGCCTTCCACCCTGGTGTCAAAATCCTTCTCTCTGCCAGAGGTTCCAGCCTCCCTGGCTCTTCCTTTCACTCTGTGGGGGAGCCCCAGTGAAAGGCTGTTGGCTTCTGCTCATCCTCTACTTTCCACTTGTAATTACAGCCTCAAAATGAAGTCACGTTGTCCCCAGGCTCCCAGTCCCTAGAATGCTGACACACCCCCAAGTGTGTTAAATTCGGCGCTATTGGTGTCAAGGATGCGCTTGGTGGGGTTGTGGTCATAATTCAGTATGGAAGGGGGGCGGCAGGGTGGAGACTGGAGAAGATGTCAAGCGTTCTGCTTCAGCAATGGCTGGGACTGGAGGGCTGCCGGGAGGCTGGGGTAGGAGCCGGGTGTTTGTTTTCCTCTCCTGGCCCAGGAAGAGTCCTCCATTATTTCCCTCGGCCTCCCACCAGCTCCTTTGTTAGGCTCTCAGGGCTCATTTGCCCTCACATTCTTCCCAAGGCCATTATTCTGCGCTCCCAGCAGGGCTGCTGGGAGTGTTGGAATCCAGTGTCATTTCTTCTGGTCAGAAGAGTTAGGGGCCTCTGGGATTGGGTCCCAGCCCTGCCGCTATGGCCGGGTGTAGGGAAATCACTTTCCAGAACCTCAGTATCTCAGGGACATCAAACCATGGGCAATGCCCTTTACCGTTCAGGCTCCAGAGGGCCAACGGAAGCAGCGCGTATGGCATCTCTGGAAGCGTGGCGGGAAAGAGAGTGACGCTCCTGAACGGGGCAGTGGCGGAGCCCCAGGGGCCTCAAGGAGTTGGCTAGGTGGATCCATCTCTTCCAGGCTATCAGCTCCTCCGGGGAGGAAGTCCTTTCTTTCTACACGGTGGTGTTTGGGGGTGATAGCAGCTTCACGTCAGCCTTCTTACACAATATTTTGTCGTTTGCCTCTTTGCAGTCATTTCCCGTATAACAAAATACCACCGAGTGGGCAGCTTATCCAATGGAAATGTATTGTCTCACAGCTCTGGAGGCTGGGAGTCCAAGATCGAGGAGTCGGCGATGTTGGCTTCTCCTGAGACTTCTCTCCGTGGCTCGCCGATGGCCACCTACCTGCTAGGTCTTTCCTCTGAGCGTGTGCATTCTTGGTCTCTCTGTAGGTCTCCAAGTTTCCTCTCTTCACAAGGACAGTTAGGCTGGATTAGGGCTTACCCATGTCATCTCGTTTAACCTCAGGAACCCCTTCGAAGATCCTATCTCCAAATACAGATACATTCTGAGGTGCTGGGAATTGGGATTCAACATATGAATTTTGAGGGAGCACAATTCAGTCCCTAACAGCTCCCCTGAACAAGGCACTCCCACCTCCTGGACTTCGGTTTATTCATCAGTAATATGGGGATGATGACTATGATGGTGATGATGATGATGGTGATGATGGTGGTGATGATGGTGGTGATGATGGTGATGGTGATGATGATGGTGATGAAGATGGTGAGGGTGGTGATGATGATGATGGCGATGAAGATGGTGATAGTGGTGGTGGTGATGCTGGTGGTGATGATGACGATGATGGTGATGGTGATGGTGATGGAGATGGTGAGGGTGATGGTGATGATGATGGTGATGGAGATGGTGAGGGTGATGGTGATGATGATGGTGATGAAGATGGTGAGGGTGATGGTGATGATGATGGTGATGAAGATGGTGTTGGTGGTGGTGGTGATGCTGGTGGTGATGATGACGATGATGGTGATGGTGATGGTGATGAAGATGGCGATGGTGGTGACTGTGAGGATGATGACGGCGATGGTGACGATGATGGTGATGAAGATGGTGAGGGTGGTGATGATGATGATGACGGAGGATGACTGTGAGGATGATGATGGTGTTGGTGGTGATGATGGAGGTGGTGAGGGTGATGGTGATGATGATGGTGATGGAGATGGTGAGGGTGATGGTGATGATGATGGTGATAGAGATGGTGAGGGTGATGGTGATGATGATGGTGATGGAGATGGTGAGGGTGATGGTGATGATGATGGTGATGAAGATGGTGGTGGTGGTGACGATGATGATGACGGAGGTAATGATGGTGACTGTGAGTATGATGATGGTGTTGGTGGTAATGATGGCACCTGTCCACTCGTTGTGGCGAGGATTAAAGAAGTTAATAAATGTGAAGTGCAGTAGTCAATGTTACATAAATCTTAGCTGTTACCACTTTTTTTATTATAATGCTTTTCTTAAATAGATAATTACCAAAAATCCCTGCGAGCTGGTTTTTGGTCTGTCAGAGACCTGAGAGTGAATCATCAAAGAACCTGTTAGTGGCAGACACCGTGAGACATGACGGATGACAGCCTGGCACCACAGAGGCAAGCAAATACGATTTAACGGCAGCCTTCACACCGCACTCTCTGTAACCAAACCAGTGCATGTGCACAGAGAACTGTACTCATTTTAAAAAGCCCAATTATTTTCCTGGGTTAGGGAGGCAAAGAAGTGCATCAATTATTTCAGAAAACTTTCCACCCACACACGACAAAGTTTGGGGATCTGAAACCATGACAGACAATTCAAGAAGTGGAATAGGTACATACCTGCTCCTTTTCAGTGTACTTCTGCCTTTTCCCTGTAACCTACTGGCTCTGCAATTAATTACAAACAAATGAATAAATAGGAAAGCGCCCCTCCCCCCAAGAAAGTGGACCATAATAGTCAAAGTTTTGATGGAAATAACATTGGCTAGAAAAAAGTCATTTGTGGCAGACTTTCTTCAAATTGTAGAAATAATTAAGGTCACAGATAGGATATTCTTGGAGTTTAGTTTCGTGTCATATTTTTTCTTCCAATAATTATGATTATAAATACACAGTATACCCCACTTGTGCGTAATAGTCAGGTTGTTCTTGGTGCACACGTTGGGATTAAGTGTATTGCCAACCTAGTCTGAGCGTGGCTCGCAGGTGAGAGCAGCTCCCGCATGTGCTGCCTCCCCAGGGCAGCAAGTAACGAGGTGTTTTGGAATCCAGAGGGTAGGCAGGTCCCACAACTCCGTGTCAGCTAGCGACCATCTCTTGGTTCTGGAGCCGCTCACGACATCCTGGGACTAAAATCTTCATGGTCCTGGCCACCAAGTCAGCTTAGAGAGTGTAGAGGGCGTGCATTGCAAACCCTCCACACTTACATATAAAAACACAGCACAACACAAAACAAAACTTGAAGTCTCCAAGGTTTTGATAAAGAGTCAAAAATCTTTTAATTTCACAAGGGAAAACCCGACTGGCTAAGCCCATGGAGATGCCATTCCGAGAACTCTCCTACCGTCAGGGACTACCTGGATCCAAGCTGCTTTGCCCCAAGTCTCCAGCAAAGGTGTTCTGACGCTCATGACTGCACACTTTCTTTGTATCTTTATGAAGAGCATGGCTACTCATGGCTCCAAACACTTGAGGGTCAGAAGTGGCTTCTTGGAAGGAGCCCAAATGTTTTTCCCCCTCTTTTCAAGCCCGTATTCCAGCTGAAAGGCACCCTGAGGAAGGGGTGCCTTGTCAAAGGGTAGCATGTTTGTCTACAGAGTGCTCTGTGCTCCCGGAGAGAGAGCCAGGATGCTGCACCAATATCGGGTAACATTATTATTCGCCACCATTGCTGGAGCCAGCTTGCTTCTGTCCCTAGAGCCCCAGAGACTGGGATTTCAGCTGTCCCACACCATTAAGGGACCGCCTCAGGGGAATTGAGCTAAAGGCCCTGCCCCTCCCCATTCCAAATAAGGAGGTGGGAGAGAAGCCTGGTTTCTATGGGCTCAGCTGGGGTCTCTTCATTGGCCACTGAGAGGTTATTATATATGTCCTGGTCCAGATGTCCATCCCTCAACCTTCTCCTGGCTGGCAGCCCCTCTTCGTGCCAGCAGGTGGCAAATAGACTGTGGCACAATTTATCTTTCCTTCAGATTTGCCAGAATAGGTTTCTCCAGAAACTTCTCCAGGCTTCTGCGATTGCTCCATTAAGTTAAACATCTTTAGTCTGGCTCATTTTGCAGCCATTCATTTTAATCATGCAAAGGTCAGCTGTCACTGCACAAATGTTAGACTTAATTTGTTTTCTTGATGCACATCATATCGGTGATAATTTGGCCCAATTTTTAGTCATTTGCCAACGGGGAACTGCAATGGGTAGGGTCACCAACTGTGGAGGTGGGGATTGCAGATGGTGGAGGGGCTTGATGTGGGGCAGGGGTGCTGATGACAGGGAGCCCCAAGAACCTGTGCCTCTCAGTCCCCAGACTATGGCTCTGCAGTGGTGGCAACATGGATTTGGAGCCAGTAGTCAGAGTTGAAACAAATTGCTGTTTTGTTTTTTTTTCCCCGAAATGTGTGACCTCACATGTAAATGAGCCTTTAGTTTTTCAAGAGAAAAGGTTCTCTTCCCCTTCTTTAGAGCAAGAGTTTGCATTTTGGGAGCTGTTCTCTTACTTTTTCAGGAGAGCTGCTATAGGAGGCAGATGGGACCTCCTGACCCCTCCCTGCCCTCCTCCTCCTCCTCTGGCCCCAACTTCCTGTCTCCTGTCCCGGCACATCTGTTGTAACTTCCCAAGCTGAGTCCTGACATGGAGGCTCTTAGGTCCTGGCAAGCTTTTGTACTGACCGCAAATTTCCCTGAGCTGGTAGGAGACCCCCGGAAAGTACTTGGAAGCACGGCCAGGCACTGCACGGGAAAGGGAATTCACCCTTTGGCATGTGTGTGGCATGGCACCATGTGCTCCTGAGCCCCAAGCCTCCACAGAGGAAAAGCCCAGAACAGTAAGTCAGCACTCGTAAGCATTATGTACATATCTCATAACATCCATACTCACATGCCCACATGGGAAAGAGTTTGGTGTGGGGCTGGGCAGGTGGGGAATGTTTGTCTTCCTTGTCAAATGCCAGTGTGTCTTTTTGATACATCACTCACCTGGTGGTCTGAAGCTCCTTAAACTCAACCTGCCCAGAGCTTGTCTTGTCTTCTCTGAACCCATTGCCCACACTGCCCCTGTCCCCCATTGCCAAGTCATCATTCAGCCATCGTGCACCTGTATCTTCTTCTCCATGTCCCCACCCGGTCCCTCTCCGGCCCCCTCCAAGGTCTCCCAGCCCACCTCCTCCCCCTCCACTCTATGTTGCTGCTGCGGCTGAGCCCCTTTGTGACTCTCGCCTGGACAGTGGAGTGCACCCTTTTCTGGTTGCTGGTGAAGGGCAGCAGAACAGGCAACCCCAAACAGGCCATTTTGGCATGAGGATTAGTTTGAGCTGAAGACAACTGAGAAGAAGGAGATACAAGTAAAGGTCCCTGCCCTCTCTCTGTCTGCCAGAGGACGAAATTTGTGAAGACGTTCCCCTCCCCTCTGTACCAGGAAGGACAGATGTCAATCACCAGAGACAATGCCAGACCCTGATCAGCACCAGAGACAGCACCAGACGTGTCTACTCAGCAGACCTTACCAACCACCCTTTGTCTTCTACTCCCCCATGCCTTTGCCTGCCCGCAGTTTGCCGCCCTAGAGACTCAAAACCCTCTTCGTTTGCCTTGTCATTTCTCCACAAATGTATTTTTCTATTGCTAAGGTTTTATATAAGCCTGAGTTCTGACCATGCCTTTGAGTTACTCTCTCTGAGAGCTCCCGTGTGTGTGTGTGTGTGTGTGTGTGTGTGTGTGTGTGTGTGTGTGTGTGATGCATGTTTTATTAAACTTCTGTCTGTTTCTTTGGTTAGTCTGTCTTTGTCAGTCTAATTTGTGGGGCTCCAGCAATAAACCTGAGGTGGGAAGGGGAAGATTTCGTTCCTCCCCTACATTGGCACGAGTGCTTGCTTAACCTCTTTCTTCCCACCTGGGTTGTGAGCTCCATGGTGGGAGGAGTCAGAGCTGCTTTTGTTTGTCACCATTTTCCCTACACCTGTCATGGTGCCTGGCACATGGCCCACTCTCAGTAAATGAACAATAGTTATGAATAAATTAATGATGAAGTGACTCATCTCTGTGGCTTCATCTCCCCTGCCAACCCTTGGTTCTTTCTGCAACAACTACTACTGTTCCTAGTACAGCAATGACCCTCTCTGAACCCTGGTTGGATCAGGCACCATGCCAAGCATTCTACACACCTCATTCCAACAATAGCTCTGGGTGGTGGGTACTGCGTTGCCCACTTTACAGAGAGGTGAAGTAACTTGCTTTAGGGCACACAGCTCATGTCTATCCCGACCCCAAAGCCCAGGCTGGCAGACACTGGGTCCTCCCTGCTTGATAAATCTGAAGAGTCTCCACCTAAGGGACTTTTGGTGGCTCCTCAGCATCACGTCCCCTCCCCCGGAAGTCCAGGTCTCAGCAGGAGATTCAAACTGGCTCAGATCTGCTCGGCTAATCTCATTTCCTCACTTCTCCCACCCAACCCCTGGTGCAGGGCAGCCTCCCCCCAGAAGCCCCCAGGCGACTGCTTCTCTCTGCTGGAGCTGGCTCCCTCAGGCTGCTGGAATTCTCCAATGATGATGGCTCCTCTTGGAGCTGCCTCCCACTTAACTTACCAAACGCCTACTCATCTGTGAGGTACAGCTCATGGCACCACCTCCTGCAAGTCTTCCCTGATTGTCTGAGGTGGAGCACTGGGATCTGCCTCTTCTCCCTTCCGCCTGATCCTTAGGAAATTGCTCAGGAATGGCTTCAAAGTGGAGGCCTCCATGGCCTTGAAGACCCTGCTTCTTGAAGCAGAGTCTTCGTGTAAGCCTTCTTGTGCCTCTGTCTCCCTCCTCCAGCCAGTTGGTGTGGTTTCCGGTAGGTGTGGTTTCTGGTAGGTACAAGGCACTCACTGAATGTTCAGAGCATAAGTGAATGAATATTGCAAGGCCAGTGTGCTCACATTTTAACTTAAGAACTAAAGCGTTGAGGGTGTGTGACACATGCAGTCCAAGACCGATGCATTAGTGGCAAATATCTTGCTAAAGCAAAACAACATTTCTTATGTTGCCCCGGAAAATGGAGTCACCTTTATCCTTGGAAACAGAACCAAAGGAAACGGAATTGCGCAGGATGCCTCTCCTTGCTCCTTCCGTGTTTCTCTGCCCAATATGTAGCAGCACTGGGGCCCATCCCAGATAGAGTGCTTACTCCATACAAGACACTGACATCAAGAACAGCGGTGAAGGGTCAGGTAAGATAGCTTGGCATTCTGTCCCAGTGAGACTTGATAGCTGTGTGGCCTGGGGCAATGTACTTACCCTCTCTGTGCCTCTTTCTTGGAGATCCACAATAGGCATTAGCACAGCAAAGGTTTAGGTGAAGCAGGAAGTGAAAAAAGCTGTTGTTTGGGACACTCTGGGGTCCAGAACGTTTTTCATTGCAGGACTTCCCAGAGCTTTTAATGTGCACATTCGTGCTATGAATTTCCAAAAGGAGGATGCTGCAACAATTTGGCCACAGATTATTTCTATCCATCGGCATCTCAGTTTGGGAATTTGATCATGACAATGACAAAGATAGCTAGTATTTATGGGCTGGTGACTGTGTGTGGGGCACCAGGCTAATCACTCACATAGACTGACACGTTCGATCCTCACAATGACCATGTGGGAGCTAGTGTGTCATTCGTACTCACTTATGAGATTGATGCTTCCCTCAGGGTTGGGCTGCTTGGCCGCCATGTCTCATGCTGCTCCTGACTGAGGAGTTTTGTGTGGGGCTGGTTTCTCAGACTCAGTTTCCCCCTGAGTGTGCAGTCTGAGCCCAGATCCCTGGGGTCAGCAGCCTTCGTAGCACCTCTTGGGGTGTTTTGTGCTCTTAAAATGGACCTGGCCAAAACTCAGTCAAAGCTATGTCCTCTCTTCCCTCCTCCCAACCCCGCAAACAATCTTTGTCTTTTCTGATCTCAGTGAGGGCGATCTGCATTCATGCCTTGGGGCTGGGAAAACAAAGGACCACAAACCAGGGGCTTTAGACAACAGAAACTCATTCATCCCTAGTTCTGGAGGCTGAAGTCCAAAATCGCAGTGTTGACGGGGCCATGCTTGCTCCCAAGGCTCAAGCAGAGGATCCTTCCTTGCTCTTCCAGCTCCTGGTGGTGGCTGTCAGTCCTGGCTTGTGGATACATGACTCCAATCTCTGTGCCATGGTCACACGGTCTTCTCTGTGTCTATTTTCACTTCCCACAAGGGCATAGGCCATACTGGATTAGGGCCCACCCTAACTGAGTGTGACCTCATCTTAGTTTGATTACATCTGCAAGGACCCTATTTCCAAATAAGGTCACATTCACTGGTATGGAGGATTCACCATATCTTTTTAGGGACACAATTCAACCCACAACAGGTGCCCTCCTCACAGGTGGGAAACCAGCCAACCCTCTATTCCGCTCTCTTCATCTTTTGTCCCCATGTGCTGTCACCCCCTTCCTCCACATCTTCTGACTCCCTCTCCCTCTCCGCCTGTTCCCTGGACCTTCGTCCTTCACCACCCCCATTTCCTGCCTGATGTTATTTCAGATGACAGCCATTTAGAGTTTCTCTGTTCAGATGTAGCTCAAAGTTGAGGATGCAAAGGTGAATGAGACTGAGACATGCTCATGGAGGAGACACACATGAACAGACACACTGGCAAGTCCACGCACAAAACAGTGCTGAGTGGTGGCCCTTCTTTGAGGAAATAAGTGAGGGAAGAAACACTAGTGGGAGTGGGAGGCCATTGTAGGGTGTCAGGAAAGCCCTGTCTGAGAATGGGGGGTAGTTCTGGGGCAGTGAGGACAGCAAGGGGAAGGGCTGGGAGAGGTGAGAGGTGGATGGAGAGGACACAGGTGGGATCCATGGCCATGAGGCCTGGACGAGTTCAGGGCTTAGTCACATGTGGCGGGAAGGCACTGCGGCATGGTAGGACTTGTCTGTCTCTTATTTGTTGGGAGGAGAGCTGTCCGGCTGGGGTGCGGGGAAGAACTGGAGAGAAGCAACAGTGTGAGTAGAGAGGCCTCCAGGGCGGCTCGTCTCAACGTCCAGAAGTGTCCTGCTGGTGGCTTGGATGAGGCATAGCAGTGTGGGTGGTGAGGAGTGGTTGGAGGGGGGTAACTTCTGGATGTGGGGTGACATAGGATTTTTGTGTATTCCTAGCTGCCCGTGATCCTAATTATATGCAGATCATTTATCTAAGAGGTACGCTATTCCCATTCTACAGATCAAACTGAGACACAAAGAGGGTCTTCTAATGACGGAGCCCGGAGATGTCAGGGAATGGAGTGGAAGGTCTCCTGCATCCGCCGCCTCCTTCTCCAAGCAGCCTGCTCTGCTGGGCCTGCTGGTTCAACACCTTCCAGGAAATTCCACCCCCATCCCCCGGGTTTGGGGCAAGGTGGTCCCCCTTCCAGGGGGCTTGGCCAACGTCAGAGGCCATTTGTTAAGCTGTGGCATTCGGGTGGCTGACGCCAGCAGTGATGAGTGGATCCCTTCCCAACCGTTGCTTTCCTGTGGCCACTAACATGGCTGGAATTCCACCACTTCAGGCCCTTCCCAGCGCCAGGTGGGTTTAGCACACCTCTGTGCCTGCGACAGGGTGTGCGCCCTCAACAGCTGCTTGGATTCAGGCCAGCGGGACAACGGTCAATGATGCTCCTCGGCTGTTCCTTACTGGGAGGCTAGAAGCCTTGTGTTCATAAGAAACTCCTTCCTTTCCTGTTGATCACGGTCCTCACCTCCTGGGGACTCTGGGGACCTTCTGGAGGTTGTGGCTTCGTGCTGGATGAGATATTAGTTTTAGGTGTCCTCTTAGAACAGTGGAGCAGAAGAAAGAAGAAAGCAAGATCAGTGCAAAGACGTCGCCATACAATGGAGCGTGGTCTCGCCGGAGGCAGCAAACAATCCCAATCAAAGAATTTATCCTGCCAACAAACTGAAAGCAAGATCGATTGTGCCCCACTCAGAAGGGAGTCAACTGGCTGATATCACTCTTCCACTGGGTTCTCTGCGTGACACCCGCAGAATATGAATTACCCAAATAGGCAAGTGGGGCTGATAAAAAGTCCCTTTCCATGCACCAGGATGACATGAAAATGGTTTTGATCTTTCCATTCACAGCGATCGAAACCTTCGCAGGGAGGGTGCATCGGATGACTGGTCAGATGGGCACACCCTGCCCCTTCTGGACGTTCCCACGTTCGACAGCTCTCAGCATGGTGGATAAAATCAATATCGAATATTTCTGTGCCGGGAAGGGTTTTTGACTTGCAGGGTAAAGGATGTGCCGATGAGTCTCCAGGTGTGAAATGTCAGATGATGGCTTGTTTCCCAGGGCTGGAGCGGTGCCATCCATCTCTGTCTCCTCGGGCAGCTAGCTTGCTCCAAAGCATGGCCCCAGGGCACGGCCGGGAGGGCAGCTCGGGCCCAGCAGGGGGGACCTGGCCCCACTCTGGGGCTTTGAGGTGTGTGCTTGTGCTAGCCGCCCTACGTTCCTACAGGAATCTTTTGTGAGTCACCGGAGAGGACTCTTTCTAAAGTAACCCATGTGTGGTTCCAGTTTGCAAAGCGTCTTGATGCCTCCGGCCTTTAAGCAGCTGTGCCGTAGTTGGGGACTTGGGGACTGCCAAGCTA
>JAPYYM010001749.1:0-13094 GCA_028534135.1 Potos flavus
GGTTAGGTCAACCACAGCCAAAACAGATGCAGCTCCCGCTTCATAGGTGTTGGGCTGAGAGACAGATTCACCACGATGACTCTAGGAAGATCCTTGCCTTCACGGGGCTTGAGCCTTGTGGGCTAAGCCAACACATACACAGTTCATTTCTCCACAACAAGAGAAGTGTTCCGTGGGAGCACAAGGAGGACGAGGACCTACCTGGAGGTGAGGACAGATGGCCGGAGGGGACGTCTGAGCTGAGGCACTCAGCCAAGCAGAACAAGACTAAGACAGCATGAACACCGTCATTCTTTTAGTGGGATTTTATAAACATTACATACTTTTTACGTATTGAAAAACACGAGGAAGCTCTTGTCTCTGCTTT
This sequence comes from Potos flavus, assembly GCA_028534135.1. Classification (NCBI taxonomy): domain Eukaryota; kingdom Metazoa; phylum Chordata; class Mammalia; order Carnivora; family Procyonidae; genus Potos; species Potos flavus. Next base: position 368 of record JAPYYM010001749.1, read on the forward strand.
TAAAGTGAGCTGAAAACAGCTGTACTGTACTCTTTGCATCTGGCAGAGAATACCTACAACAGGGTTGCTTACTGAGTTCATTCCAGTTCAAGATCTAGAATAGTGGAGACAAGGCTGATGTCACAGAACTCACCGTCGGAGGCCGGTGTTCACTGCAAGTCTAATTCTGGAGCAGAAATCCATTCTACGCGGAGCCACTCCCGTTACTGACAAAAGAGGGGAAAACTACCACATGTGGCTGAGCTGCAGTCCACCGTGGGGAGCGGACTGAACTCCTGCGGCTTGGAATCAGCAGAAGCCTAGAATTAGCTGGAGACCCGACCTCCACAACACAGTCTACTGCCTCTCAACTCAGGATCCCACAACCCTCGTGTGATTCACTTTCCACAGTAAGAGATTTGACGGCTCTGGAACTGGGGTGAAGAGAAAGCAGAGGAGAAGGGAAAGTGGGCACCATTACGGGTAGTTACTTTTCCTCAAGTCATCGTTACGTTTGCAAGTAGGTAATCCCATCCCTGGGTTTACTGGTGAAGTTCAGAGGTTAAGTAACATGCCCAGGGACATACGGTTAACCAGTGGAACATCCATGGTTCAGGCACAGGTCTGCCTGACACGAAAGCCGACGATACCATTAAAAGAGTTTTCCGAATCCTACTGAGGTAGACACCGTGTAAACTCCGCAAAGACTCAGTCCTATATGGAAGGAGAGGACCCTATAAGAAGTCCTAGTGAAGCCAGAATTCTGATCTACCAGAAAGGAGATCTGGTGGTGTTGGGTCCAGTGTTTTCCAAGGCACTACTTGGCAAGATCAGAGCGTTTTACAGTACTTGGCCAAGCACTGTTATGATACTTAGCTCCCCGGCACTTACAGGGGAAACAACGTGCCCAAGAGGGTGCGTGGCAAAACATATGAATGTTCCAGCCTCCAGGAACCCTGTCGGAAAGTGGGGAACGGAAAGGGGCTCCTAAGGGTGAAACAATATATTATCTATCTTCTCCTGCTCATTTCTTCCTTTCTCTTCTGTTAAGGCCAAGGAGCAGTTCAGGTTCTTGTGTTAGCTCACACACCCTTAAATAGAATCCTTGTCGTTGTCAGACATGGAGAGGGAGATTACAAATACATTCAACAATCCGGGAGTAAGAAATTTCTTTCTTTAGTCACTAAGATGTTCCTTGAATTTCCCATCAAATCTCTAACTTTATAAAGGGGAAAAGCTTGTTTTTATTCCACAAACGAGAGAGACAGAAACCAGGACCTATATACATCACCACTAAACTGCGTGATCTTCAGTATCGTCAGTCATTCATTCACGCCATTAAGAGTATTCGTTAAACTCTTAACATGCACACGGCACTGTCTACAACTAAGCCAAGCCAAAGGAAGCATAGGCCATGTATTTTCCTTGTGGTATCTGCCTATTTGAGGGTGCTTTATTAAGTTTGGCTATATTTGAAGGGTCAACCTAAGAAGAGGAAGTAGGAAGCTCTCAAGGCAAAAACTCCAATACTCCCAGAAGATACCAACGAAAGGAACAGAGGAAAGAGAGGCGTGTTCATTTAGTTCCATGGATTCCCTAGGCATCCACAGAACACACTCCACCGATAGCCAAAATTCCCCTGATGAGTGAGAGGAGGAAAGAAAATACTCATTTTCCACTTAAAAACTATGTTTATTATGAATGGATTGCAGCGTTTTTGAAATTTCCCAAAGTGTCAGATCACCCAAGTTAGAATTGACTCTTGAAAAACACAAACGTGTAGGGGTCCCCTGGGTGGTAGAGTAGGTTAAGCGTCCAACTCTTGGTTTTGGCTCAGGTTGTGATCTCAGGGTCATGAAATCGAGCCCCACATTGGGCTCTGTGCTCAGTGTGGAGTCTGTTTAAGACTCTCTCTCCCTTTGCCCCTTCCACCTGCTCTCTCTCAAAATGAATAAATAAACCTTAAAAAAAAGAACAACACCCCACAAATGTGTAAAGATTTATCATGGATTGAACTAAACATGAATCAAAATGGCATTCCTGAAAAGACCTGGGCAGTGTTAACCATTACTGTCAATCTTTGATGACCTGTACTGAATCTCTGATTTCCTCCTCCTCGCACAGAAAAGTTAGTCTTACAACTTGAGACACTCTTTATCAAAACTCAAATGGTGCCTATAATCAAGAATCTAAAAAAGACAGGCCCAGTCTCAACAGGTTAGTACTCCTGCATTCGCAATAACATGAGAAAGAACTAGAAATAATAAAGAAGACTCTCAGCCCACAAAACTCAATCTGTAGGATTGTTCTAATGATGGAAGGTGGAAACAATCACGTTCTCAGACGCCCTTCCTTTGAACTTCATGTGTATCAAGTCAAATATTTCCTAGGTTACTCAAGGGAGAGTAATTGAACTTAAGTTCTTAAAATTTGTTTTTTTAATTAACTAGAAGGCAAAGAGATTGGATTTATCTCTTGTTGGCATCTCTTCAGGAACTTCTGGTCCTGCTAAGAAAATTAGTTGCAACAGCTTTAAGATAACAATGCTAGTAAACAAGGCTGCAAAGACCCACTCTTACAGAGATCTGGAAATGTGAGAACAGCTCCTTAAAATATGGGACTTAGTCCTATTTTCAGGACTGCAATTATCTGGAATCGCAGTTCTTATTCTAAAAAAGAAAGGGAAGAAAAAAAAGCAGGTCCTATAACGAACCCAGTGTCGATGTTCTTTGTTAATTTAATTTTATTTTTAAGCTTGCAAACTTATGTTTAGCAAAGAGTGAAGGTAAAAGCAGGCAGCTATGGTGTATTTTAAGGAAAAATGGAGGCGGCTAAAGAAATTTCCCATTTACGAGGTAGTGTATAACTTTGCATAAAGTCACTTAAGCTTTTTGAATTTCAGTTTCTTTGTATGGGTCTACCTGTGAAGAGTGAAATGACTATATTCTTTAATATATTCCAGGTATATGATAGAAGTAGAATGTGACTTGAAGCAGAATTAAATCAGCACTCATGATTCCTGTTACTTCTCATATTCATTCTCTAATAAGTGATTCCCAGACCAGGGGCACCTCAGGGCATTGTCCCCGCTCAGGTGGCTTCGTGGAAGTCCTTGGGAAAAGTTCTGTGATCAAGAAGCCCAAGGGATCACACTTCAGCCTGGAGGAATGGAGATTGGGGGGGGGGGGGATACTAGGAAAAAGAGAAAGAAAGAAGTATACAGAAAAAAAAATCTCTCTATGGATAGTTTACACTCCAAGTGAAATCAAAGCACATTCCTCTAGGTAGTGGTTACGAAGGGTACATTCACTTTGTGAAAACTGGTCAAGTTGTCGACTTATGATTTGTGGACTTTTTTTCTATGCATATTATGCTTCAATAAAAATGCTTCCTTTAAATGTCTTTCAAAAAGAACTACAAGAACATTCTATCTCTAGCTCTGAGCAAAGGAGAATTTAAATCAAGGAGGCTCATAAATATACCACCTGATCCAAGTGTACCTGTAAGAACTCCTGTGAAAAGAAGCCAGAATTCAAGTTCAAGAGATCTAGATTCAAATCTAACTCTGCAGGCTGACCTTGGGCAAGTTAACATTTTGGGGCCCTGGTTTTCCCTCGACAAATAATGAGTTTTAATTAACTTAATTCTTGGAACACTGGTACAGAACCCATCTAAATACTGGTTTAGACGAAGTCACAGCTGGATCGGTCTCATGGAAGAAGAATATATAAACCAGCAATGGCAAAACGCACAACAAGACTGATACCCATAAGTGATGGATTTCTTTCCCGTTGAATTTAGGGGCCCTCAGAATCCTCAAGAGGAAGCCACTACCAATTGTTCTGAGTTGCCATCAGTTGAAATCTATCAACTTACCCCATAAATAAATATCCTCCCAAATGACATCTCTCTAAGACCTTATAACCTCAGAGCACATTTCCAAAATCTGCCCTAACACATGCACTATTTCGTATGGAGTCCTTAGAGCACAAAACTTCATACTTTGTATGTTAAACTTCTTATACAGAACTGGTATACCTCAAAACCAAAACAACAAAAAAGGTGGTGTACCATGGGCACCTGAAAAACTAATGAATGAAAAATATTTTACAGGGAAAATACTTGTCTCCTTGGGAAAGTACAGTGTATGTTTTACATTTATTTTAAGGAGAATGACGGTGATATTAACAGGTATGAGCTCTATGAGATCAGAAGGCAGAGGTCATGTCACACAGGTCTTATCCCACTCCAAAAACCTATTCTTTGTTATTTGGCTGATATAGAACTATCATTATTCAAAATTTGAAGAATTCCAAGTGCAGAAAACAAACAAGACAGATTGCTTGTTTCAACACATCTCCTGCATCCCTTGGTATTAGGATTGCCCAGACCATGCCTGACTCTACATATTCACCCAAAACGGCCCTGAATTCTAATAGAAAACCTAACATCCTCCACAGAATTCCTTCTTGACATCCTGCTCCTCATACCCATCCCAAATAATTCTCAGATCAAACACGGCTGCCTCAGCAAAGCAAATGTTTTCACATAGGCAAGTCAACCAATACCCAGATTCTTGCCCAAACACAAACAGGTGACAATGACTTGCCAGCGTCTTCATAGTTAAGACCGTCAGCCCATTGAAGGGCCTAGCAATTTTCACCATTAACAATTCTGTCCCACCCTCACCCCCATTCTTCAGAGGTTTTAAACACTTAAAATGCTTAGTCTAGGTACCCACCAACAGAGTCTTGTGCAAATGGTGGGGAAATAATCCACAAAGCCTGTTTCAGGATGATGCTCCTTTCTGATTTTATAAGTGTGTTTCCTGCCCACCCTCTGACTTTTGTTGTTAGTGGGAACACCGTCACCTTAAAATAACACTCTGGAATCGCTTACTGCTGAGCACACTGCTGCTTTCAGTACTGACACTTAAAAATGAAAAGCTCTATTAATTATTAATAATGGAAAATGAGATACTCTGAATGAGAAATATCCTCTTGCTTTGCTGTTTTTAGTAGCCACTAGTTCTGCCATATTACGTACGAATGAATAAAACGTGCTGTGAGGTTCACTGTCATACCACACTTAACTTGGTCTTCCTGGTTAAATTGACATTTTTTTAAACAAAGGAACTGGTAGGTATTTATCCATGATTAGGAAGTTTTCACTTTTTTTGGGGGGGGGGGATGTTCTCAATTTTTAGACCTACCTATAAAGTTTGCTGATCATTCTGTTAGTAAATTCAGGTGTTTATATGCCTATAAAACACACCAGACACATAGGGGGGTTGTTTGTTTTGAAACACACTTGGATAGTAAGAGAGAGCATTATAAAACATTTTGGAAGAAGTCAAACACTGACTTCCTCATCATTTGTAACATCGAGGGATAATCTATCAAAACGGACTACATTTCTCTTTCTCAAATAAAGTATAAACTTCAAGGAAACAAATTCTGGCTCATTTTAGCCAACATTACTTTCCCAGTAATTTACCTAATCTTTGTTTGATATCCACAAATGAGCCTGAATATCACGTACAAAGTCTTTTTACACAAAGAAATGTTATCAATAATGTAGAATAATGGGGGAATGCTATTTTTTCTGCTGAGAGAACTATGCTCCAAACCTGGGGGGACAAATAAATGATACTTAAAACTGCTATATATCTCATACAAATCAGTTTCTAAAAAATTCATTTTATAATAGGCTCAGACAATGATTAAAAACTGATAACCAGCCAGGTAAAGGGAACTGTGGCTTAAAAAGACACTTCCTGCCCTCCACTGCCAAATGGCTTAGTTGGTGACAGCAAGGGAAGCAGGCAGGACCCCTGGCTTCCTGGGCCCATATCTGGTCCTTCTTCTCAAGTAGCTCGTGCTCAGCCTAAGTTTGGTGGTTTTGTGCACTTGAAATAAATATGAACGCAAAATGGGAACAACAATCAAAAATCTTTTTTTAGAACTTATTCATCGTTCATACCGTTCACTAAATAAGCAAGGATAATTCCTGCTGGTCCACGAACGCGACCCAATACATTTACGTTTATAATTTTAAAAGAGGGCGCCTGGCTGGCTTAGTCAGTGGAGCATGTGACTCTTGAGCTCAGGATTGTGAGTTCAAGCCCCACGTTGGGCACAGAGATTACTTGAAAATAAAATCTTAAGGAAAAAAAAAAAGACTTGGGTTCATGTTTCATTGCCTACGATTATCTGATCTCTTTAACTCCAGTGTCCTCATCCATAAAATGGACTGGTAACACTAGATAGAAATGACTTTTTTTTTTCCTTGTAAGGAAAAAAGGGTCATCTAGCATTTCTAATCGCATCTGAATGACCCCATTTGGCATTTCTTAATGTCTTACCCTTAGTTGAGAATAGCTCACCATTACCTATGTTTTGTTCGTTTCTAGCCACGGCAGCAGGGTTATCTGTAGTTCCTGGGAAATCATGCCAAATGAGTTGGCGAAGTAAACTGCATTAGAAAGGGAAAAAATTAAACAATAAAAAGCCAGCCCAGTTCTCAAATAAAACAGGTCTCCATCCAGATGTAACAATACAAAGCGTAGGGGCAGGGGTGGGGGGTGGAGGGGCGAGGTACAGCCCTGAGGAAGGGAAGGGCTGCCCTTTTGTTTCAGGCTGTGAATCCCAAAGTAAGGCACTTCCATTCTTTTGATCTGCTGGCAAAGACCCTTTCAAGGCTCCCGGATTGCCACTCTTATGACAATGCGGTAATAATGGAGCTGTCAAAAGTAACAGAAATGTGTTTAAACCACTGGCATTTTATTATCCTTTAAAGACCCTAATTCTACTCCAAATGTTTGGGAAAGAGGTGTCCTAAAACACCTTTAAGGGAAGGGGAAGCTTCTCCATGTAAAGAACACACCAAAGGCCTAGGGCAGTGCTGACATTAATTTAAATGCCTTTGAAATGCTCATCATTTTTGCTGTCTATTCAAGTTAAATAGGAAAAAAAAGGGGGGGCTGGGCAGCTTTAACAAAAGCGCTATTAGGCTGCGAGGTACAGAGACCTCCAATAAATTCTTGTTGACTAGGACCCAGGAAACGCTTCTCAAATTCCCCAGAAGAGAGGTAGGGGCAGAGTTCCTCTTCTCGTAACCACTGCTCTCAGAAAATGTGCTCACTTGGTCAACTTATTTATTGAGCTACTTCTTAGATGCCCAGAGGTGGGTTTTGACCCCAGGGGTACAGTCTGGAGCATGAGGACGTTCTCACTCCCACGGAGCTCCTGTTCTACTGGGGGATAGAGACAAACAAGTAAGAGGTCATCCACAACAGTAAAAGGTGAAGGACAGAAAGCCAGGGTATAGCAAGTGAAAGTGACACGGGGGCATCCCATATTAAAAAGGACGGCCAAGGAAGGCCTGTCTGCAGAGACTGTCCCTGAATACTGGAGAGGCCAGAATGAGCCAAAGGATAGAAGTAGCCCTGTGAAGATTAGGCAGAAAGCTATGCTGGTAGAGGGAATGACAAGTGCAAGGGCCCTGTGGTGGGAGGTAGGAATAAGCTTGGAATGTCTGAGGAAGAGAAATGGCCCCTGTGGCCAGAAGCTCATGAGGGAGGTAAGGAAAGAGTACAGATGTGGTGGGGAGGCAAGCCATGGCTAGGTTTCTGAGAACCTTGGAGATTGAATTCCAAGGACTGGATTGAATTCCAAGCACAACGGGAAAATTTTGCAGGTCTTAAGGAAGGTTTTTAATACAAGGATGCTGCCATGCTCCCCCTACCTTTAAAGCTCATCTCCAGCTTTGGGGATGGGAGCCATGTTTGTGATCACACCTAGAGAGATAAAGAAGGTGCCACATACCAACGCACTGGGGCTGGGGGGTCTCAGATAACCATCGAAGTCTGTGTGTGTTTCCCTGGCATGTCCCCTCACTCCACCAGCCTCAGTTTCTTGGTGGGCAAGACAGGGTGGTGGAGAAAACTACCAGTCCTGTTGCTTGCTCATTCTGCGATTATGAGGTTGTAAGAACTGAATTACTGACCAAACCCTAACATTCACTGCAGGTAGAAATTCTAGCCACTTAACATGCCATCCATTGAAAGTTTCTTACATTGGGATGTTGAGTGGAAAAACAGAACCACAGTACAAGAATGTTGACTAGAAAACAAATTAGAGAGAAGGACTGCAAAGGAGCATGAAAATGAATGAATGACTGTCAGTGTCATGAGAAATATGACTGGGGACAGTCACAGACTTGGAGGTGTTGAAGGGGACATGAGGACTAACTGCATTGTGGGATCCTGGATTGGATCCTGGAACAGAAAGAGAAGCAAGGAAAAATCTGATAGAATCCAAATAAAGTCTGTAGCTTAATTCACGGTATTGTACCAATGCTAATTTCTTAGTCTGGATAATTATGCTATGGTTATATAATATGTATACTTCAGGGAAAGATGGGTAAAGGATAGGAAGGCACTCTCTATGCTACTTGCGGAACTCTCCTGCAAGGATAACGTTATTGCAAAATAAAAAGTTAAAACAGGAAAAGACTGGTTTGTAGCATATAATTGCTTATGATCTATATCTCCTAAAAACTTACTATTTTTATTTCTTATGTCTATAACATTATGCTATTAATCATTCCGAAAGGAAAAAAAATCACAGTAGGAGGTTATATTCACTGTCACCATTTCTCAGATCATTTTCCTTTCTTGGAAACTCCTGCTGGAGAGAATGTATAAATGAATTCATTTCCAGGATGTCCAGGATGGGGCCTCATCTGTTTTCCCTCGGACGAGTGCAATCTGCCTTCCAATCCTCTTAGGAGGCTGTCTCCGTAGTGGGTTAAATGCCTTGGCCAGGCTGCCAACAGAAGGGCCACCATTTTCCCAAGCCCCATGAGACTGCACGAGTCAAGCCTCGAGGGGTCAAGATGGGCTGCTGATGAAGATGAAAATCACGCCCCAAACAGAGCGTGATGAGAACTGGAGTGTGTTCCAGCAGCGGGCCACCTCCTCCTGTGAGGCACGGGTGGGCCCGCAGGCTCGGCCTCTCCAGAGCTCCGGGAAGGCCGGGCCGCCTGGGGTGGGCTCTGGTCGAGGCTCGCCCACGCCACCGACGCCCTCCCTGAGAGCTCCAGGCCCCCGGAAACCCAGCCAGTTTGGCTTTCCTGCGACCCGAAACCACAGCCCGGCAGAAGATGCACCGAGCTGTTGTGACGGCAAGAGACAACAGCGGGCCGCAGAGGGAGGAAGGAAGAAGAATCTGTGGGGAAAAGGAAAGGCAATGAACTGAGAACCAATGACATGGGAGCCCGTCTCTGCTTTGCATGTGCTGGACTTTAAACCACGACCACAACCCCATCAAAGTGTCAGAGTCCTCATGTTACAGAGGAGTTGACCAAGGCTTAGAAAAGTCTAGTAACGCGACTGTTTTGACTCTACCTTGAGAACCCTTTCTATAAGATTGTGGTAAGATCCGTAAGAGCCTGGACTAGCGAAACAATACAGCTAGTGCTCCGTGTGTGTGTGTCTGAGAAAGAGCTTTGCTGTTCGTGCCACTGGTAAGCAGTGAACCACAGACAGGCCCACGAGGCATAAACCTGTGAGATGTCAGGCTCCAGGGTGGCTGCAAGGCATCAGGCCAAGAGCTTGGACTCACAAGTCAAACGCTCAAGGCTGATTTCTGGCTCTAAGACTCACTAGTTGAGTGACTGTGGCAAGTCACCTGTCCCCTCCAAACTCCACCTTCCTTATCTCTACAATGGGCATTACGGTACTCGCCGCTGGGTGCAAGTGGGTGCTTAGTGCATGCTTAGCGCAGAGCCTGGCACACAGTGAGTTCTTTAGAATTACTAAGTAAGTTCTTCCGTGATGAATCTTCCCCAGGTGTGTAATCAAATCAATGGCGGGAGAGGATCACAGATTAGATGATCCCCAAATAGGAAACTTTGGCCTGTGTCTACGGCCTATTTCCCGGTATCTGGTGGGCCAGCAGGAAAACATGTTCCACTAACCATCAGAAGAAAGCAGAGACCCCAAAATGTGATTACTCCAACTGCAATAACCCTAGAGATGAAATCCACGCAGTCTGAATGACCTGCTCTACCCCATGAGTAACTGAGTCCAAGCACCATCAATGAAGACACGGGGCAAAAGTCTGCAAATGACTGTCAACAAAAAGCAACAAACACTCGACGGCCAAACAGAAAGCAAATCGAGAGCCACGAGCAAATGGGGAACCCTCTCGGGGAATCGGCCTTGGAGAGAAGGCAAATGGTGGATCCAAATTTTACATTTCCCATACGCTTTTCGGAGAGCTTGTAAAAAAGCATCATTGTTAACCTCTGTCTCCTCTTCTCAACTCAGCAGAGAGTGCTGGCTTCCAGAATATCCAGAACCTTCCCTCAGCTTTCATTTCCTTCTGAGCTGGCCAGCCACAAATTTGAATTTAATACCACATAATCATACCTTTCTCTGGGACTCAGTTTGTCTTCTTAAACAGAGCGAGCACTTTGTGGATTGGACCCATGGAATTAGTTTGTTTTTTAAAAACACCAACCGTCTACAACACCAACATTCTCTTTCACAGGGAGCTACCAACAAGTATTTAGTTATTTCTAGGACATGCTGCGAGAAATGCAGAAGAGGAAAGAAAAATGAAAGAGGAGAAGAAGAATGAGGGGAGCAGGAAGGAGGAAGAGGGGAGAGAAAGAGGGTAAGAGAGCTACTTTTTAAGCACAAGAAAAAGAAACAAAGACTACTGGAGACAAGATGTCAGAACCAGAGACACGCCAATCACTGGCCGTCAATGGCACCAGTCGCAATGAGAGACAAAGACCAGAATGAGGAGTCCTTCCCCAGGAATGGTTCTGCCTGTGGCACAGCACGCTACAAGATGCCTTAGACAACCTTACAGGGCTTCACGACGCCATCGTTAGAGATGATCTCAAGAATTTTCAAGTGAGGCAATTTCTCCTTTTATGTTTTGGGACCTAAGGAAGCGGAGCAACCTCCGCTTTTCACTTGATTCCTTTCATTTATTTCTTGCAATCAGCAAGTACTAGTTTTGTGTTTAAAAAATAATGAGGAAGAAAAAAGAATCTTCCTTCGGGCCGAGAAGAGGTCTTAAAAATGATTTATTTAATTGGCCTCATTTACTGAGGAGAAAACTGGGGGCATAAGCAAGAGCACTGCAGGGCCAGGATGCAGGCCTGCAAACCCTGGCCTCAAAGTTCTCTGAGTTTCCTGCACGGACCATGTCCACACTCAGAGCCCTGGGTTGGAGAGGCCAAGGTGAGGCAGCAAAGTGTGACGAGTTTATCCTGCTGAGACTGGACCCTGACCCCAACTACTGAAATGTCTACCACTAAACAACATAACTACCAGAAAGCATATAAATATAATGTCCCAAAGTCAGGAACAATGTTAAGAAAAATTCACTCACTGAATTTATATAAATATCAGGAAGCCATGGTAATAACAGTGGGCAGGCTATCACGTGAAAACTGATAGGTTCCAGATTATCATAGCCCAGTTCAAGGAGATCCCAGAGGGGTTGGTAGAGCTCGAGATGATAATGGGACAACAGAGCATCTGTTAGAAGGTGTCGGGCAGTCCAAGGGAAGCCCTGCCTATGTTAAGGGTCCCAGGCCCCCTTGTCCCCTCACCAGGAGTTAGCCTCAAACTAGAGGAATGCCTCAGTAACTATGACTGGGCTCACTTCCACTGTTGGGGCCTCAACACACGGATGGCAGTTCACGATCCCTCTTAGAAGTTTCGATCATTCCAGGGCCTCTGGGCACAATTTCCCCCTCTTAAGCCACGTGGAAGATCTTCTTAACCATGACCATGACTTGGGTACAAAAGCAAGAGTGGAGACTTTCTTAACTCAACATGGCCCCCTTTCCAGAGAACACCCCGGAGATCCTCATACCTGGTCTGCCCCTAAACTGGTTCCTAGCTAATTTATGTATCAAAGCCAACAATATAACAAATCACTATTTGAGATAAGACCTGAAATATTCCATTTATGCTGAACGCACAAACCTAAAACTATAAAGCAGAGTCACTGCAGGCCGTATCAAAGCCGGTTTTATAGCAGGCAACCATTGTCTTCTGTGGATTTCTTTGACAGAATGGCTTTTTTTAGCATTTCGCTTTTTTCATGGAAGAGACGTTATTCTAGAGGGACTGAATGATACTACGTCTTGACACAGAAAAGTTATTTATACATAAATTACGGTAACTTTACCCATGTTAACGAGGCTGTCATCCTCTTGTGTGATTTACTGCAATCTTGTAATAGAAAAGCTTCATTTCTTTGACACCTGGGTGGTAATGGGACGGATAATTCCACGCAGCAAATGTTTTCTACTCTTCTCCTGGAGGTGTCTTAAAATCTAGAGTGCATTTTTAGGTCAAAGTCATTCTGATACCAGTCTCTAGGGCCCAGGGCACGAGCACGCATGCACACATACACGCCTGTGCAAACACGTGGACACACACACACACACACACACACACACACACACACACACAGTGATTTCTCAGAAACCCGGCTAGACCTCTTCTTTTTCTTTCTTTAAGAGATTTAGAATTATCAGGATGGAGGCCTTCACGTGTCTGGACACTTCATTTTTGGAACTGACAACGTGTATGTAATTAAAATGGCACGAGAAGGTAGAAAAGTTAAAGTGACTGAGAATTAAAGTAGGAAATTAACACCTTAAAGTGTTAATTTTTAAAGAAATTAAAGAATTCAGATTTCTGTCCAAATATTAA
>JAPYYM010001750.1:0-13094 GCA_028534135.1 Potos flavus
GCTCCCTCTCGTTCCCATCCCAGCCTGTGGCAGCACCGTCTTTGGCTGCTCATGCCACACCCTTTCTTTCTTTTCTCTCCCACCCCGCATTCAACCCGTCATCAGGTCCTGTTGGCTCTCCCTTGAGCAACGCAGTCTTACCACCTCCATGGCCGCCGTCCTGTGTTGCTCAGGTTATTGGAAGAGCCTCCTCACTGGTCCCCTTCCCTCACTTTTGTTGTCTCCTCCTCCCACACCGCAGCCCCCAGCCATCTTTTCTCCACAAATGTCACAGCTGCTGGCTAAAGCGATTTTTCTTACAGATGCCCATCCTACTGTTTTTCTTTGCTGCTCAAAAACCTGTAGTGGCTCACGTGTGTCCTGCGGGGCTCCCCTTGATGTGGGCGCTGACCAGCTGACTGCGTATATGACCTCCCACCTCCTTGGCTGCTGTCACACGGGTCCCCCAGCTGCTCCTCTAGCATGCCGGACACTGCGTTACTCTTCTCGCATCGAGGGGCTGATTTGTTCTCTCAATCCAGTTAGGAAGTGTCTTTTAAAGAAAAAAGAAAGATTTTATTTATTTGAGAGAACGAGAGAGAGAGCACACGAGCAGGGGGAGGGGCAGAGGCAGAGGGAGAAGCAGGCTCCCCACTGAGCAGGGAGCCTGATGCAGGGCTCGATCCCAGGACCCTGAGATCAAGACCTGAGCCAAAGCCAGACGCTTAACCGACTGAGCCACCCAGGCACCCCAGGAAATGTCTTGTCAGTGATGACACTGCCTAGAATAGCAGACCCTGCCCCAATCATGCATCATCTCCTATTTTACTTTTCCTTGTTAATCGTTATCTGACATTTCTCTAGGTGTTCCTTCATTGATGTCTTTATTATTTGTCTCCTGGACTGGAATGCCATCTCCATGAGAGCAGGGGCTTTCTTTATTTTGCATATCCATGTATCCACAGCAATTGGAATAATGACTGGCCAAGAGCAGCCACTCCATAAATATTTGTTGGGTGAGCGGATGGATGAATGAATTTGGGGGCCTACTCTTTGTGTGCAGAAGTTGCGTGTCACACATGGTTTTTGTCTTCAAGAATTTTCCAGGCTTGTTGGAGGGAGGAGGGAATAGCTACATGAATGGGTCATTTTAATAGGGCATCTTTGCAATGACAGAGAATCAGTTGGAAGTACAAAAGAATTGGTGGGTTCAGAGATTCCGAAGGCACCACCTGTGTTGATCTTTTGAAAGGAATTCTAGAAATAGGTGGTTGATATGGTATAATGAGCAGCTATGGAGAAGATAAAGCAAAAGATCGGTTTGGGCTACAGCCCAGTGAACCAGGAATCTTAGGAAGGGGGAAAAGGCTTTTGACTTGAGATGATAGCTGCGTGGAGAACTTTGTTCTTTTTCTAAATAAAGCATTCAGATACCAGTCTACTTGAATTCTTGGGAGGATTGAAGGATTATGAAGGTTATTCCCAAGTAACAAGAGGAGAGTTTGAGGTGAGGGTGGCATTTCAGATTATGAGCTTCTATGTACGGAAAAATTGTCACCTTGCATTTTCAGTCACCAACTGGAAAAAAATTTCAGACTTGTTAAATATGCCTAAATATGTATGTGTATAAATGCAATGGTTTAATGAATGAGTGGTGAATGACTGAATGTTGAAGTGACTTATAAGTGGAAAGAGATGTTAATTCATTATGTTTTATGACAGAATCTCTTGTTGCTATTGGTGATGAATCACATTATTCAGGAAGAGGAACATGTGATACTATCAAAATCAATATACCAATTTGGGGCCGTTACTGACTTCCTTTGGATAGGAAGCCCTTCCCTTACGATAGTGTTTGGTGTCTGGATGCATGGGTGTTCAGCTTGAGGTCTGAAAATTATATCCTCAGTTACATTAGGAACATCCTAAGCCTTATAGATGGCTTAGCCTAATGAAAAAAAATTTAGCAATAGAAGAATAAATTAGAATGTGTATGTTTTCTACTAATCTTTTCCTTTCAGTCCACCTCAACAGTGAAAAATGAGAAGGCACCTGGAGGAAGGGAGGATTTGGCTGGTTTCCTTTGGGAAACGCATGCGGGCATATACTTCAGATTGCCTTCTTAAGACCTTAGATTGCCATCAGAAGAGTCCATTCACACTTTCATATTCTATTTTCATGAAGTATGCATCTCTAAGGACTCTTGGATGGTTCTTTAGGTATTGCTCATTTTTAAACTGTTGCTTTGATTGCTTTCAAAAGATGTTCTCACACTCATGTACCCTCCCTCGCATTCCTTCCTACGGGGTTGCTGCCGCTTCTTTCTGTATTTATAATTACCTTGGCCATTATTAAGGATAGAGGCTGATATATAATTTGCTCAGGGGAATAACATTACGGATAAAACCCAGGAAGGACATTAAAAATGGCAGGATCCCCTCAGAGGTCGCAGAAATGCATTAAAAGTGTTCCTGAAGTATCAAGATGTTAAGACATAAGTCACAGTGAACACATGTGGCTATTTAAAAGACGATGTGATGCGGGTGAGTCATTGCCATCTGGTTACTCATTACCTGGAACGCGGCTATAAGGAAGGAGGAAGTGTGGAAGTGTGTACGGGTGTTTGTTGGGCATTGTTCCTAAAACAAATAGAAACCTCTATGTAATGCTTTGCATATTTGCTTCCTTTCCATACTGTGACATAATTTTTACCAACATGGTATCGTGTCTGTGATCGTGAATGCCACTCTTTGCCTTGCTGGATCAGTTAAGGGGGCATAAAGGAATCTGAAAACTTGAAAATCCCTGTCTTTTTTTTCTTTTTTTAATATGTAGGGACTTTAACTTTTCTTTGGTGTTTGCGTATATCCAGCCTGGATCTTGAATAGGACTTTCATAGTTAAAATCAGTCCAAAGTGTCTGTGGAAACGGAGAAGTGGAGTTTGAGTCAAGTTGTAGCTGGCGACCCGTTGGGTGTGAGCTCTCTTTCAGTTGGCCTCTTCTTGCCTGCTCCACTGTTTCTTTCATTTCTGCTTCTTTCATTCACCCTGACCTTGCATTTTGTTACCCCCACTACCCCCTTCGCCACCTCTTCTCGTGCTTCTCATCTTTCGAGCATAGGAGGGGTACACCTGCATTTTGAAGCTTCGTCCCAGAAGGTCCCTTCATGGCCCTAATGCATATTTTCCGTGACATGCATTATGTCACGATTATATGGCATGGTATTGTGGGCTATCTTATAGATCTCATTAATTGTTTCCTATTTACAGATTGGATTTGTGCAAGAGGAAGCATCTTTGGAACAGAGACTATATATTATACTCATTTTGTTACCTTAAGATCAGTGGTCTTAAGTATGTTTGTATATATATAGTAATACCACAGTAATATACTGTGTACATTATAAAGCATACATCAGTAGTGGGGGGAAAAGATGAATAAAGACATCAAAAAAGAAGTTCTGTGTTTCTTTTTTTTTGAAGATTTTATTTAATTTGACAGAGAGCACAAGTAGGCAGAGAGGCAGGCAGAGGAAGAGGGGGAAGCAGGCTCCCTGCTCAGCAGGGAGCCCAACATGGGGCTCAATCCCAGGACCCTGAGATCATGACCTGAGCCAAAGGCAGCGGCTTAATCGACTAAGCGCCCCAGTTCTGTTTTTTCATATCCGTACTCCAGTGGCTCATCATGGGCATGCCCTGGGCCCCAACCTCACTTTGGAGGCCAAATGTTAGGGACTCAGGAAATACTTACTTTTAACCTTCAGCAATTCTGTGCTAGTTGCCAACAACATTTCTGGCTGTCCAAGTGAAAATCAGAATCAGAGGCTGACTGAGGTAGGTTATGCTTGAGTAACAACCTTTATATCTCCAGATAGGACACATGAAGGTTTGTTTCTCCCCGATGGTACAGTCTGATGAGGATCATGTGGATTTCCTTAGAGGCTCTCCTCCAAGTGGTGACACATATCCAAGCTGCTTCTATCTTCCAGTTGTAATAGCTGCAACATGTGGCTTTTAGGTTTGCTGTGGTAGGTGAAGAGGGAGCACGGTCAGGCAGCCGGTGCGCGGTCACGTGGGCTCAGCGTAACTGCAAAGGTAGCTGGGAAATACATGCTTCCCCTGTACCCAGAGAAGGGAACAGGTGCTGGAATTTAGTCAATATGTTGCAGGGCCTCCTGTTCGGTGGGATTGGAGGTGCCATGTAAAGGACGCCTCTGCGTAAATTTATACACGAGATCAATAGTATAATTTTGAAAGAAAACAGGTCCTCTTAAAGTACTTTCAAATATTTTTCCTCATCATGACTGTAATCACAGTGCATTTTCACTAATCTTATTTGAATGCATTTTAATTTTACTAAAGATTTTTGTTCTCTTTTTTAAAATTTTTAATTTACTTTTTAATCTCTACACTCATTGTGGGGTGAATGCATTTTGTTTATTTTTTTATAATTTTTTTATTATCTTATGTTAGCCACCATACAGTACGTCGTTAGTTTTTGATGTAGTGTTCCATGATTCATTGTTTGTGTATAACACCCAGTGCTCCATGCAATCTGTGCTCTCCTTAATACGCATCACCCGGCTCACCCATCACACCCCCCAAAACCCTCAGTTTGATTCCCGGAGTCCGTAGTCTCTCATGGTTCGTCTCCCCCTCTGAATGCATTTTTAACTATAAAAGTAAAACTCCTTGGGGTGCCTGAGTGGTTCAGTCGGTTAAGCATCTGCCTTAGGCTCAGGTCATGATCTCTGGGTCCTGGGATCCAGGACTGAGCCTGGCTTGGGGTTCCCCGCTCAGCGGGGAGTCTGCTTCTCCTTCTCCATTTGCCCCTCCTTCTTGATCCCGCGTGCTCTCTCTCTCTCAAATAAATAAAACCGTTTTAAAAAAAGAGTAAAGCTGTTCACTCACTTTTCATGTTTCTTTTGTCCCTTTTTTGTTCACATTGCTGTTGAGCATCGAGGCTAGTCACTTACTGGTTTATTATGAACAAAGGTTTTCAGTAGTGTCACATTTCATTGTTCTTGTTTACAGGGGTAGTTAATATGTGAACATTCGAAGATGCATTTAAATGCTTTGACAGTTTGTGGCAATATATCTATCTTTGGTGCAACTCCCATATTGTTGATTTTCTTGGAACCAGTATGTTTACTCGGAGTTTTAGAAAATTTGATGCTGACCTCGTCTGTATTAATTATGTATTCATCTATTGGGAATTGTGGCAAAATAGTTCTAACCAGCTTTGAAATTTAAGCCAGTGCAGTGTTAACTTTTTTTTTCAGATTCGACTCTTCCCAGATGGGTGGTGAATAAATAAAACTGAATTTCCCCCACACTGGGGAGCTTAAGCTGTGCTTAAGGACAATTTTAGTTAATTTCTTTTCCCAAATATGAATGTAGTCAAAGATGGAAGGTAAAGAAGTATTAAAATTTTAGAAATGATTACAGAAGAATTTTAATATTATTTCTGACCACCAAATTCTAATTTTAAGGCAATAATCTTAATTTTCATAGTGGGAAAACCAAAACCCACCTCTTCACCCCCAATATTTAATGTCACTCTGTATTTTCATCTTATATAATGTAGATAATATGTTGCTTCTGGGTTTTACTTCCAAGTTTATACCATTCTCTTGTTAATTTTGGTCCTGATCAAGTACTTGTAAAAGTATTTGAAGTATATCCTTTATATACTTTTCTTATATCCTCTTAATCTGGAAAAATATCCCTTTTTTTTGTAAATAGTTTTATTGAATATAAAAAGCAAGATCCAGTTTATATATATCTCTAAGCATTTATTAAAAAGCAGCTTATCTTATGTGTACATGTCATGTTTTACCTACAATACAGTATCTCCTTTTGGGAACAGACTACATTTTCTGTTATCTTTGAATGGTACAAGAGTGCCAAATTAAGTATCTCACTCATTGTCACTATTAATTTGTAGGTCAGTATACCCAAAGGTATGGTTAAAAATCATTGCCAACCCCTTTCTTTGAAGGCATTAAATAGAGCACTAAAGTAGCATGGGTAATTAGAATAGGATTCTGTTTAACTGTTAAGCCAAATGCATACTTGGATGTTGGGAGCTTTGTACTTACTGTTCTGTCTGCTTGGAATGTCCTATCCCCTCAACCTGTGCGTGTGTGTGTATCAGTCATCTACCTGCCTACCTACCTATCTGTCACCTCCACATGTCCTTCTTCCTCACCTCCTTCAAGTCTTTGCTCAGATGTCACCTTCTCACTGTATCCTTTCTAAGGGTCTCAGCCTACTCCCCTTGGCCCTCTTCTGCCCTGTCTCAGCAGTCGCTCTTCCTCTTGCCTGCTTTATTTCTCTTCTCACCACCTTCAGGCTAGCTGTGTTTTACTTATTTTCTTTATTGCCTGCCTCCCCCTTGCACCTCACCCCATAGAATGTTCAGTGTATTCCCAGTGCCCAGAACAGCGGCTGGCCCATGGCAGACAGTCTGTAATATCATTTAACTAGATCCAATAAGCCTTAATCACTTGTTAAAAAATACCTCATGTTCCAGGAATTCGTATCAAATGATGAAGCCAAATTGTAAAGACTTTGTCTTAGCTTGATATTTAGTGACTGTTGCAAGCAAAGAAAAAGAGAGGAGGGTGGAATTTCAAATGGTCTAATATAATTTTAAAATACAGGAAACAACTCCTTTAAATATTCATAATAGAGAACGGAAAATAATAAAGTTATTCAAGGATGAGGTTTGAGTGTATGTTGAGAATATTACAGCTAAATATTCACAGATTAACTTGTACTGTTGGTACAATTGTTTGTGCTCTTTGAGTTGTGGATGTCAACAAAGAATTTATGAATGGGAAATATTTAATTCTAGGGTTCCTTTCAAATGTAAGATTCTGTGGGTATATGATTCTCTTTTTTGAGAAATGAATGTTATATTTTAGGAAAACAAATCATTAGAATTTTTTTTTTAACATTAGCGAATATAAGGTTTGCCTTATATGTGGGGCCATTTCATTCAATGGAGTTTCTACACCAGAAGTCGTGGTGTACATTAGAGTTACCAAAGATTACTAACAAATCTAGATTTGAAGCTTGGTTTTGCCCTTTTCTAGCTTCATTGTCCACTGGGCACTTGTGACAGAAACTCTTCGGTCAACTTGAAGATATAACTGAGAGACCTTATTTACATTAAAAAGAAGGCAAATATTTTCCAATTCTCATTTTAGAGAGGACTCTCAGGAAATAAATCTGAACTGTTTTTGAGTTATCGGTGGCTGAGAGTTGGTTTATTTACACTGGAGATCTCAGTGAGTGGAATGATACATTTTCATAAGTATATGCTTCCTTTTTAGTATCTCCACAAAAACGTATAAGGCAAGAGTCCTCTTGGAATTAGCAAAAAAGGAGAATAATATTGGATTTTTGCAGAAAAACTGAGGAGGTTTGAGGTAGTTGGGTGTGGGAATAGGGGATAAAGCACAAAATTAGGAATGTGCAAATGATTTCAATAGATAGAGAATCCATGTCAAGAGTCGTGCATTCAGAATTCCTGTTTCCATAACATGTGGCAGGACAAAAGCCCTTCGAAGTTTCTCTCGACTCACTGTTGCTATAATTTATTCTGCATAACACTGAAGATTTATGCATAGTTTTGAATGTCAGAGTTTTAAGTGAATAAATGAAAAATTTCTGAGATACTGCCTTTCTTAGAGCCCTCATAAGAGGTCTCATATATTTTGAAGCAGATTTATCTACCTGTCTATCTACCTAACTACTTATCCCTCCATCCCTCAACCTATCATCCCCCACCAAACAAATAAAACCCAAAGAAGAGTTCTTACTATTTGCGTGGATTTTTATTACACTAATTGCGTTATTTGGCTTTTTATAGTTCAAAAATATGTGAGGAATGTAACTGGGAGTTAATTATTATATCCCCTCCACATTGAAAACTGACAGGAGGCAGCTTACCAATTTATAGCTAATATTATAAAATCACTAGCTTTTAAAATCCAAGTAAAGGAAACAGAAAGTAAAGGAGACCCAAGCAAAAGTTAATAGCACGATGTCTTGTATGGTTATTGAACTTGGATTTTCATTTCCTGGTAGTCAAAACCAAAAGGAAAATATCAGTTACAAAATTATTTTTGCACAGAAGATCAAAGCACTTGGGTTGCTCAAGAGAAGTCAAGTTCGTCTTACCAGTTAAGATTTAAAAGACATGTCTCTTCTGTGACTGAGGATGTGAAGAATGTCATCTTGAACAACACCTCTCAAAATTTCCCTGCAGAAAATAGGGTAGTGAATTTTATGTAGCTGCTTCTTATGCTGCTTCCCTAGAAGCTAAGTGAAGCTTCGGCCACTAACAAGGACATCCCACCCAGAGCACGGGTGAGGAAGAGGAAGTCCATAGGACACGTAAGGTACTGGTTGTCATCCTGGGCTGCTCAGTGGGACCACTGCAGAACTGACCGGAATCTGTGGAGTTGGGGGCACCGAGGAACAAGGCATGAGCGCCTGAGGTGCTCCAGTGTGCATCCAAGGTTAGGAACCACCAGAACAAGGACCTAGCTTGCTGGTGGTTTGAGCTGACTCAGGGAATGCAAGGAACAGGGAGATTGCACTTTCTCCTTCTAGTGATAGTTCTGCGACAGTTTTACGTGTTCCCTTTATTTGGTTTCTGTTTCCTCATAACTGAGCTTTGAATTAAAGGTGTTCTGCAGACATTTAGAGGTTGTATTCTCTGGGAGTGTCCCAGAGTCCACACTCTGTTATCAAGAAAAGACAGTGCTTTAATTTTTTTTTTTAAGGATTTATGTGATTTTTATTTTTATTTATTTATTTTTTTAAAAGATGTTATTTATTTATTTGACAGAGAGAGATCACAAGTAGGCAGAGAGAGAGGGGGAAGCAGGCTCCCTGCTGAGCAGAGAGCCCTATGCCGGGCTCGATCCCCAGACCCTGAGATCATGAACTGAGCCGAAGGCAGAGGCTTTCACTGAGCCACCCAGGCACCCCGGATTTATGTGATTTTTAAAAAATTTATTTGTTTGTCAGAAAGAGTGCACAAGCAGGGGGAACAGCAGGCAGAGAGAGAGAGAGAGAAGCAGGCTCCCACTAAACAGGAAGCCGGATGGGAGACTCAATCCCAGGACCCCGGGATCATACCCGAGCCGAAGGCAGATACTTAACCGACTGAGCCACTCAGGTATCCCCAGAGCCTTAATTTAAAACCCACTGAGTAATGGTTGGAGCTGTCATCATTTTATGAAAATTGACACAGCAAACCCCCGAGACTTGTTTGAATAGACGGCCCCCTCCTCTCTGTAGAGACGTGGGCCATAAGAGGAGATAAATAGAAAATTCTCGGGGCTCCTGGGTGGCTGAGTCGTTGAGTGTCTGCCTTAGGCTCCGGTCATGATCCCAGGGTCCTGGGATTGAGCCCACATCAGGCTCCCTGCTGGGCGGGAGGCCTGCTTCTCCCTCTCCCACTCGCCCTGCTTGTGTTCCCACTCTCACTGTCTCTCTCTGTCAAATAAATACATAAAATCTTAAAAAAAAAAGTTTAAAAAATTAAAAAAAAATTCTCTAGACTGGCACTAGTTTATAATGGTGATTAGGCAATTACGTGGGGGCAGGGGGATGGGGTCCCTGTCTTCGGGCCCATCCCCCACCTGGGGAGCGATTGCAGACTTGGGTATTTTCTCTGTCAGCAAGGTTTTGACATACACACACTAGGGGAGAGCAGTTACATACATACCTGCACACGTGTGTGTTTTCTTTTTTTAAACCTTAGCACTAAGGTTAAGAACCAGAAAGTATTTTTAGGATTCAGGATTCCCTATCCAAATGACTGTTTTATATAGATTGCAGGGAAATCTTCCTCCATTAAGTGTTCACAGTTCTGAAACCTCTGAGAAAATACGCCTTTGTTCCAAATATTGTAGATTTTCTTCTCTGCCACTAGGCCTACTATTGGCATATAGGAAGCTCCAGGGAGAGTAACTGGGCAGGGTTCTAGGACCTGTCACTAAGTCGGTTGGATTCAGTAGTATGCTGGACCTCAGGGACAAGAAAGACACAGGGAGCGGAGCAGAGGGCCATTGCCATGGGCTTTCAGGCCGTGTTTTTAGCCGTTTGAATTACGAAGATTTATTGGTTTATTCATCTGACAAAAATGTTGAGTGCCCCACCTCTGCAAGTCCCAGTGATTTTCTTGGTGCAGAAAATCTGTCCTGAAGACCGTAGATTGTGGGACATTGACTCTGTGCCTTTTTCCAGGACGGAGGTTGTTTGTTTGAGGGACAAAAGGGGTCTGTGATGAGTGTGACTCTTAAAAGCCCATGGTGGAGGGAGAGGCTTGAACTTGAGAGTCTGGAGAGCAGAGACAGCCTCATTTTCGTTCTGACACCTCTGCTGCCTGGCCAGTTCCTGGCGAGTGGATTGTAGGCACTCCGTAGCTAGCGGCTACAAAACTCTGGAAGGAAATTAAGGATAAACACGATAATTTGCTCCAGGGGAACCTAGAAAAGTGCCTGTAAAGCTCTTTTGGAGAAGAGAGATCATATCAGGTGGGTGTCTAGGAAGGGTGGGAGCGGGATATTCTCAGCAGCCAGGCCTGGAGATGACTAATTGCTTCTGCCTCCTCGCTTAGGAACTAGCAAGGATCTGGAGTGTTACTAGTGCAAATATCATCACACTTTGCCTTTCTAAGGCAGAAGATTTTAGGTGATCATTTGCCTGTGTCTTCGAATAGAACGTATACAAACCAGCATTAGAGAGAATTGCTGAATACTAAAACATAACCTAAATGAAGAATTTCAGCTAGCAAGTATAAAGCAGAATCCCATCTCTCTTTAACTTTTTTCTTTGGGTATTTTAAATCCATGGAGCTTTTTTTTGTAAAGATACGAATGTGTACTTACATATGCATACTTGAGTAGTAATATTTCTTTGGATTTCTCCTCTATTAGGTTTTTTTTTTTTAATAAATAGTTGGTAAGCAAACACAGACTTTGAAAACACCATAAATTAATTTTGTCAATTTCTTGCATGACTAGGAGAAAAGACTGTTAGGATTCATTACAGAAATTTATTCTGAGCATATATTAAATGTCAGGCATGGAGATGGTGAGTCATAATTCCTTCTCTCAAGGGAGAGAAACTGTAATTAAAAAAAGTCCAAAAATTAAAACACCATATGTTAGTGATATAATAGATGTATAAATGGGATTTTATAGGTATATAGGTAGGGAGCTCCCGGAGCAAGGGGAATCCCCCAGGGCTTCCAATGGAAGAGGGTGTTTGCTGGGGGCAGTGGAGTGGAGGGGAACCTACAGGGAGATCAACCAGGAAAGAGAGCTAGACCCGCTCCTGGAAAGAGACTTGCTTGCTTTTTACCAAGCAGCACACCCACGAGAAACAAAGCTCTTAGAGACTGGATTCTGTGTGAGGACCTGCCTTATTTATACCTCTTGGGGTAAGCAGGAACCAGTCTAGAGACAAATGAAGGAAGTTTTTAAGTTCAAGATTTTGCGTTGAAGACAGAAGCTTGTTTTGATCTTATATTCTGTAATAAAAACATCCACCGGCACTATACCTAGCTCTCAAGGACCCAGTATTTGTATCCCGGGTGCCTTAGGCGTAGTCGGTTCTCATCTGGGGTCTCTCGCCCCTGCCCAGCTGATCTGGGAGGGTGGTTGCTGACTTTTAGAACTTTGTTCTTAGTTTCTCAGAGTTTGGTCTCTAAGGACCATGCCTTTTCAGATGCGGACATCTGGTAATAAACACTACCTCCCCGCTTGCAGATCCGAGTGTTTCTCTCAAATATGTGATCAGTGTATGTGACGTGTCAATGCAGCCGTTTCCTTGTAGCCACCTTGTTGACAGAGTGAAATGGCTTAAAGTACTTGAAAGCAGATGTTTGAGTGCTCTGTCTTTGAGGTCACCTTGGAGCTGTGCTTTTGTGGGATGGAATGGTACAGGAGTTGTATCAGACCCCTCTGGGAACATCAGGGCACTTTCTCTGGATCAACATTGAATCTTCTTGCAGCAGAATTGTTGCTGTTGCATCATTTCCCGCGAAAGTGCTGGACCACGCTCTGCCGGGGTGGTGG
The DNA here is from genome assembly GCA_028534135.1 of Potos flavus. Classification (NCBI taxonomy): domain Eukaryota; kingdom Metazoa; phylum Chordata; class Mammalia; order Carnivora; family Procyonidae; genus Potos; species Potos flavus. The sequence goes on from JAPYYM010001750.1 coordinate 12,083, forward strand.
AGAGCCAGGGAAGCTTGTCAAGGAGGGAGTGGCCCATTCACATTTTAGAAGGAGGAGGGTTGCAGGGAAGCCAGCCTGTGGGCTGAGTGGCATATGGTATTTTTGGTTTACCCATTCTTATGTGGCCACTTTGAAGCCATTTTAAAAAGGCAGACATTTTCACATTAAAAGAAACAAACAACATGTAGAAAACACTAACTACTGTGCAGAGCAGCCCTCCTGGCATCTTGAGCCTTCCTTACCTTATCATGGAGTCCTTTCCCTTGGGTGGAGACCAGAACCCAGGTATGGGAGGGAGTGGGAATGAGAACCATCTGGAAGACACACCCAGTAAGGAGTAGTCATCCTTTGGTCTTCTCAGAGAGAGCTGTCAGTCACCCCAAGCCCAGAGCCTGCTCTTTGGGTTGTGGGGTGTAGGAGGGAGGGTTGCAGTGAAGGGGGGCTTTCTATCTCCACGGTCTGATTTGCAGTCCTCTGACTTCCCCCCTTCAATCACCGAGTTCCTTTTTTTTAAAAAGATCTATTTTTTTATTTTAGGGAGAGAGAGTGCACTGGGAGGGGCAGAGGGAGAGAATCTCAAGCAGACTCCCTGCTGAGCGCAGAGCCCAAAGCAGGCTCAATCTCAGACCCTGAGATCATGACCTGAGCCAAAACCAAGAGTTGGACGTTAACCAGCTGTGCCACCCAGGTGCCCCAATCACTGAATTTTTAAAAAAAAAATCAAGACAAGGATTTGGCTGTGTAATAATGGACTCATTTGTTTTCCTTAGGGAAATCAAGAGGAAAAGTTTCTGCATTTTATCTATGTCCTGAATTTGCAAACTTCATTTGAATAGATTTTATCTTTTTTTTTTTTTTTAAGATTTTATTTGTTTATTTGACACAGAGAGATCACAAGTAGGCAGAGAGGCAGGCAGAGAGAGAGGGGGAAGCAGGCTCCCCGCTGAGCAGAGAGCCCGATGTGGGGCTTGATCCCAGGACCCTGAGATCATGATCTGAGCTGAAGGCAGAG
>JAPYYM010001751.1:0-13094 GCA_028534135.1 Potos flavus
AGCATGGGGTCAGCCAATGTAACCAGAATGATGAGGCTGTTTCCCATCAGGGTGACCAGGTAGATGACTAGAAATGTCAGGAAGAGTAATGACTGTATTTCGGTAGGTAGGAAAGAGAAGCTCATGAGGATAAACTCCTCAACTCTTGTCCAGTTTCCTTCAGCCATAGATATAGAAACGAATCCCCAGTTATGGTCATGGAGAACGATTCTTGATTGGAAGAATCAGAATCTGGGTTTGTTTTTCAGATTCCTTTTTAGCGTCAGGAAAAGAGGCAAGGTCGGGATCTCAGTTGGATGAGGAAAGGCCTTGTATTGTCTAAGAATAAACAAAAAAAGGAAGAATGGCCAGAGCTTAAACTCAGAGATGGGCCTGGGCCAGCTTCTGGAGGATTTGCTATTTCCCTATATGTACATTAATGTATACAGGAAAGTTATACCAAATCAGAGCCATGAGTCCCTGAAGGGGCCACCAAAGGGCAAGTTTTGGGAGAAGTGATATTCCTGAAAAAACCTAACCTTTTGAGAAACAAGCCCAATGTTCATGATTTCATTAAAAACACATATATGTGGGGATGCCTGGGTGACTCATTTGGTCTAGTGTCTGCCTTTGGCTCAGGTCATGATCCTAGGGTCTTGGAATCAAGTCCAGCATTGGGCTCCTTGCTCTGCGGGGAGCCTGCTTCTCCCTCTGCCTATTGCTCCCCTGCCTATGTGCTCTTTCTCTCTGTCTCTCTCTGACAAATAAATAAATAACATCTAAAAAAAAAAAAACCAAATATGTGTACATTTATTAAAGCTTTAGAAATATATTTCTAATTATAATGCAGAATAATGCACCCAATAATTTTTCTACTCTTCATGAATCTTTCTTGCTGGCTAAAATTTGGAAGGTGAGTGAGGGGCTAGCATGTATTCAGGACAGTTAACACATGCCTGTGTTTTGTCCTTTTATATGTGCAGTTTATAGATGAGGAAACTGACCCCAGAGAAGTTAAAGAACAGCAATTAAAGTGGTAAATCTCAAATCCAAACCACATTTGTTGGATTCCAGAGTTCTCAGATTTCCACTGGACCATGTGTCACTGAACTGTTCTGCCTTGATCTGAGAACTCATTAATGCTTAAGAAAATCAAAATAGGAATTTCTGCAAAATCACCTTTTGTATTAGTTGCTTTTAATTTGCAACTTACTATCATATGCTCTTCTTTTCTTGTTATCTTGGTAATCTAGAATATTGAATTCTAATGGAGGAATTATTAGATGAAATTGGAAAATAAATAAAAAAAGAATTGGATATGGTTAGGGAACTACTGTACAAAAAAATACAAGCTTAAAAACAGGAATAAAAACATTTATTAAGAGCAGTAGAAACCAGAATTGAAAAAAAGTAGAAGAGAAACAAACATGTGGCCCTTGTTTTGGACACGTTCCATCAACGGACTTTTATTCTATGCTCAGCAACTTGGACCTTATTCCATAAAGAGAGCCACCTGAATATTTGAAGCACAGGAGGGACATTGTTTAAAAAGCCATGTAGAAAGATCACTCTGACATTGAGAATGGATGGTATAGGGTGGAATTAATGGAGGGATCAAATCTGTATACCTGGGATCAAGAAGACCAGATGGTATGCTCATCCTTCTCTTTCATACATAATCCATTTTTAAGCAGTAGACAAACTAATGAAGAGAGGCTCAATATTAGTCAGGTCATGGTGAATAATATGAATTTCAAGGTTGAATTTTAAACTCCAAAATATCTAGGAAGGGAGGGAAAATCATTCAGGAAGGGAAAATCATTTCTGACAAAGGATAATGATCAGACCAATCTAAGATTTCTCTGAAACACTAAAAATTAAATGAAGCAATGCCTACAGCTTTGAGGTCAACTTCAGAAAAACCAAATACAAGTTTCAAAAATAAATAAATAAATAAAAGGATCACTGATGCAGCAAACAGAGAATCTTAATTAGAAACTCTTACTGTTGGGGCGCCTGGGTGGCTCAGTGGGTTAAAGCCTCTCCCTTTGGCTCAGGTCATGATCTCAGGGTCCCGGGATCAAGCCCCGCATCGGGCTCTCTGCTCAACAGGGAGCCTGCTTCCCCCCTTCTTTGCCTGCCTCTCTGCCTACTTGTGATCCCTCTCTCTCTGTCAAATAAATAAATAAAATCTTTAAAAAAAAGAAAAAGAAAGAAACTCTTATTGTCATTTAATACAATCCAGTTCTGTGCTTTTCAGAATTAGTAAATAGAGAAAGTTATGAGAGGTATGAAGACAAGAATACAAATTAATGGATGAATCCAAGATATCAGAATAGTCGCTCCCTTTCTTAAAAAAGAATCTGAAAAGAACTGAAAATACATTGAATTGTTTTCAATATGTACTCCCAAAAAAATCCCTGTAAGAAACAAACTGAGGGTTTTGGAGGGGAGAGGGGTAGGGGCTTGGGTGAGCCTGGTGGTGGGTATTGAGGAGGGCACGTATTGCATGGAGCACTGGGTGTGGTTCATGAACAATGAATCTTGGGATACTGAAAAAATAAAACAAAATTTAAAAAAAGATATTACATATTGAATAAGTGGTTATAAAAATGACAGTCTTAGGTCAGACAAGAACATGGTGGCTGGGGTGGGGTGGGGGTGAGGATAGTGACCATGATCTTCAAATTAAAAGGCTGTGAAGCATAGTGTTAGAAATTTAAGAAAACTGAATTGGTGAATTAGAATACAAGTTTGAGAAATTATACTCACATTACTGAGAAAAATTTTGAAAATATGAAAATAATGAGAATAATGAAGTAAAGTACAGGGAATAAAATCAATTTGATAGGCATTCCAGAATGGCAAGACAAAGAAAAGAGAGACAATGCTCAAGGTACCAGGGAAAGAACGAATATCTCTGAGCTAAAGAAAGACATGACTTTTTGAACTGAAAGAATCTCTAGGTACAAAACAAAATAAATTATAAAAGGTTTACACAAACATTTCTTTATATTAGTGAAAGTTGTTGTTTTTAATTTGGATATAGGGAAAAATTCTGTTAAGTAACTGGACTAGAAAATGATCAAAATAAAACAAAATTAATTTTAAAGACCCCTATAAACCACAACCAAACAAAAACTTTAGCCCAACTGCAAAGAAAAAAAAATCAGAGAACTCTGTTTCTAGGAAGATGGGAGAGATGTGTTTTTCCTTATCCTTTCCACTAAGTATAACTAAAACCCAGAGCATAAGATTCTGAAAGATAGACAGAAGTTAGAGGAGCTAGGTATCTCAGAACTCAAGGAAGGCCAAGGTAGTAAGTCCACTGGGATTTCATTTTCCCTCATATAACCCAGACTATTTTCTCAATATAACCTGAATATCTATGTAAAATAATAGCCAACACTACACTTGCAATTAAAACATTAGAGCAGAGATTCTTCAATTTGGGGGATCATGCAATATTTTGAGAATCTGACAAAAACTACGGAATCGCTCTCCTTCAAAAAAATGTATAATATTGTATGTATTTTGGAGGAAGTCTCAGGTCTCCTGAAGTCCTTCTGGAGACTCCCAACCTAGCTTCATAGTAAGTTCTGGAGATTTTGGTCAAAGCAATTAGACCGGGAAAATGAATAAGAAGTAAATATTGGAAAGAAAAAGATAGCATTATTATTAGAAGATAAAAAACTATCAATATTAAGAAATTCAATTGGTTGGCCAGTTTCAGGATTGGTATAGCAAATAAGTGGTTTTCCAATATTCCTGAAAAAAGTTAACTAGGGAGAAAGTTTCACTGTATCATTAAAATACAGGGTACTTTACTGAGTGAAATAAGTCAAGCAGAGAGTCAACTATCATATAGTTTCACTTACGTGTGGAGCATAAGGAAAAACATGGAGGACATTGTGAGAGGGAAGGGAGGGGTGAATTGGAGGAAATGGGGGGGCGAGATGAAACATGAGAGACTGTGGACTCTGAGAAACAAACTGAGGGTTTTGGAGGGAAGGGGGGTAGGGGGTTGGGTGAGCCTGGTGGTGGGTATAAAAAATAAATAAATAAATAAATAAAATACAGGGTACTTTAGAATATGCATGTTGGAAATAGACATGCCCTTATGGAATGTAACGGACTTACATAATGTTAGAAAAATGTCTTAGACAAATTGAGTGCCATATTGTCTTTATGAAGAAAACAATAGTATTATAAAGATGCCAAATACCAACAAATCAAAAAGTAAATTTAATGAATTCCAAAAACATTAAGAAAAGTAGAGCAAGAAGTATACACACCATCAGATATTAAAGCATATTATAATACTACTTCACAGGGGCGCCTGGGTGGCTCAGTCATTAAGTGTCTGCCTTTGGTGCAGTCATGATCCCAGGCTGGGATAGAGCCCTGCATGGGGCTCCGTGCTCTGCGGGAAGCCTATTCTCCCTCTCCCACTCTCCCTGCTTGTGTTCCCTCTCTCCCTGTGTCTCTCTCTGTCAAAAAACTAAATAAAATCTTTTAAAAAAAATACTAGTTCATCATGTTTTATTATATTCTCTCTTAATATTAAAATATTTTATTATGTTTATTTGCGCGTGCTGTGAAGAATTGTACTTTAGGCAAATAATTGAAACAGAATGACTCCCAGCAGCAGTGCATATATAAGACAAATTCAATAAACAGCTCTGGGGCAACTTGAGGGGAAAATAAATGTTACATTCTCACCTTACACCAAATACACCAAAGTACATCAAATATGGATGATTTAAGTGTAAATAAGAAGCTGTAGTTGAATTTGAAAGAAAATGTCTGTTAATATTTACATTAGCTTTTTGAAGGTCTTTTTCAGCATAAGCTCTAAAACAGAATCTAAAAAAGATGATTCATTGATTTGAACATATAAAATTAAATGTTTGAACATTAAAAGCCTAACATAGAAATTAAAGATAAATTCCAAATAGAGACAATATATATAAGATAAATTTCAAGAGATTGTTGCAGTTTATCCAGGAGAAATTCAGGTAAAGCTATAATCATTCAATTCACATAATCGGATATCAAATGCCAAAAAACATGAAAAATGTTCAAAGTCATCAGAAATCAAATATAATTTCTTAAAAAAGAGATTATCTTTTTTAAAAATTTAAAATATTATTTATTTGGGTAAAAGTGAAAGAATATAAACATTTGAACACTGTAGGTCCAAATGATAAGTGGATTTCACAGTATGTATCAGAGACTCTTTGAACTAGCAATGCCATGTCTACAACTTATTAAGATTATGTGTAAATTTTATCTACTAGAATTCTCCTCTCAGCTTTATTTACAATAGAGTAATTGAAACAAATAAACAATAAAGGATGTCTAAATATATAAAAATGGATCAGTGAAACAAACTGTACTACATCTGTACTACATCTATACTATGGAATACTATGAAGTAATTTTTTTTATTAGTTTCAGGGGTAGAAGTTAGTCATCAGTTGCATATAACACCCAGTGCTCATTACATCAAGTGTCCTCCTTAATGCCCATCACCCAGTTATCCCTTCCTCCCCATCCTCTCCTCCAGCAACCCTCAGACTGTTTCCTAGATTTCAGCATCTCTTATGGTTTGCCTCCTTCTGAATTTATCTTATTTTGTTTTTCCTTCCCTCCCCCTATGTTTATCTATTTTGTTTCTTAAATTTTACATATGAGTGAAATCATATGATATGAAGTAATTTTAAAGTATGTTGTAAGAATATCAAAAGACATGGGAAAATATTCAATATGTTTTGCAAAGTTGATAAATTAGGCTACAAAATATAGTATGTTCAATGTAAGACATTTATTTCAAAATGAAAATTTAAATATATGCATACATGCATGCATAAATATACATAGAAACCTTTAGTTCTATTCCTTTGTTAATATCTTAGTGGTATAATTACAAGTGCTTTAAATTTCTTCTTTGTATTTTATATTTTTTATACTATCTACAGTAAAATATATTGGTTTTTATTTAAAGACAAATACTTGTACATAATAAGGAAGAAAATACTTATAACACAAAAAAACCCATAAATAAAAGGGAAAGATAAATGACAACTAAGAAAATATTTGCAATAATGGCAACAAATAATACTTGATAAGTGAGTCATATAAATAATTTTTAAAAGACATGACTTCCCAAAAAGAGATATAGAAGACGCAAAATTTTATTTCACCAAAAAGTGCCAATGGCCAGTAAGCATATAAAAATTGTTCTATTTTGCTAGTAATAAAATTAAAAATTAACATAGGAATTCAATTTCTTCATCAAATTAAAAAAATTGGAAAACATTGAATGCTGGTCAGGGGTGGTGTAGTAAGCAGTGTCTTACTTTGTTTAGGGCTGTGTAAATTAATATAATCTCTCTAAAAATCAATTTGACACAATTATATGAGGATACTTTACTGTTCATACATTTTGATGCAAGAACTCCTCTGATAGAAGGAATGGAGGCAATGATTTTACATGTAAGTTTGTTCAGTGCCAACCATTAGTGATAACTTGGAAATAATCATTAATATAAATGAACGAATTATAAAGCATGAATTTAAGGCAATATCATGCAATCATTTAAGTAATTTTGAAGAATATTTAATGCTGTAGTGTTATAATCACCATATAATATTAAATGAAAAATAAGATGCCAACCCTGCACACATATGATAAATTTCTAATTTTGTAAATATATGCTTATAGAAAGGCTGAAAGGTATATGCAAAATTTAAGTAATCTACTTCAACTAGTAAAAGGTGGGGATTTATTTTCTTATTTTTATTTCCTATATTTCTAAATTTTTTACAGGGAACTATATTTGTTATATAATAGCAACAAAAACATTATGAATGAAAGTGTTGATAATCACACTGATAAGCCAGCAATGCCGACTATCTAATAGATTTATGCTTTGTGCTTTACATTCATTCTCTCATTTTCTTCTTACAACTATGATTTATTTATTTATTTGTTTGTTTGTTTTTGAAGATTTTATTTATTTACTTGACAGACAGAGATCACAAGTAGGCAGAGAGGCAGGCAGAGAGAGAGGGGGAAGCAGGCTCACCGCCGAGCGGAGAGCCTGATGTGGGGCTTGATCCCAGGACCCTGAGATCATGACCTGAGCCAAAGGCAGAGGCTTTAACCCACTGAGCCACCCAGGCGTCCCTACAACTATGATTTAAATGCTGTCGTTATCCTTTCTATATCAGAGATGAGTAAATGTAAATTTAAAGCAGATAAATAATTTTGTAGTTAAGAAACTTTGTAATTACATGAAAATTAAGTGACAGAGCCACAATCAGAAAAATTTACAAGAGCAGTTATGAGGTTTTCAACCAAAGCATACAAAATGAACATAACCTAGACTTTAAGTATCATCTTTGGTCCTTCCTCTGCTTCACTGTTGAGCTTTTTACCATTTTGATAAATCAGCTCCCTTTGTCTCTGCCTTTGCATGTGACATCATTGCTGCCTATACACACTCCCTTCTCCACCTGGCTAACCTTCTTTCTGATTCTCAAAATTCAGCTCTGTATTTTGTGCAGTGCTTCCAAAGGGACTAGTCATCTTCTTTACTTTCCTATACCCTTCACAAATATTTCAATTATTCAGGTATTATAATTACCTATTTACATCTAGATCTATAAGCTCCTTCAGAAAATTAACTGTCTCAGTCATCATTACATCATTACAGAGGAACTCCAGTATCTAGCCAGATAAGCTATTAATATGTGCTTTGGGATGACTGGATGAATGAAAACATGAACCTGACACAGTTCATTCTCCCCGGAGTTTCCATTCATCATTGGAATTCTTACTTTTCTCAATGACTGTTCTTCCTTTAGTCAGAACTCCACTTTTATTAAAAGCTCCATTTCAGGACAAAGCATAATGTTTGATGCTGGTGAAGAGGATTGGAAAGGTAGAGGGAGGAAAGATGAAAGGGCCTGTTGGGTTCCTATTGAACTTCTGGAAACTACTGGGGAGGAAAAGATGGCACCCTGACTAAAAAATGGAAGTTAACACAGAACCTAATGGCTCATGATTGGCCCACAGGCTCTTTCCCACCCAGTCCCTCCAGAACTTCTGCAGGAACATCTCTCTGGTAATCATTTGACTGACTGCCCTAGGAGTACTCTTCTAGGCCTTCTGCACCCATAAAGTTGTCCTAAAGAAGTAGTGTACTCTGATGTGCCCTGCTTCATGAATGTTCCACTGAGGCAAGTCTTCCCTGAGTTAATCAGAGCAAAGTCGAACTTGTAGGAAGTATATGTCCTGTGGAGGCTGCAGGTCTGAGTCAGAAAGCTTTAGAGGATAGAACTGGGGAGGGGCGCCTGGGTGGCTCAGTGGGTTAAAGCCTCTGCCTTAGGCTCAGGTCATGATCTCAGGGTACTGGGATCGAGCCCCGCGTCAGGCTCTCTGCTCGGCGGGGAGCCTGCTTTCCCCTCTCTCTCTGTCTGCCTCTCTGCCTACTTGTGATCACTCTCTCTGTCAAATAAGTAAATAAAAATCTTAAAAAAAAAAAAAAAAGAACTGAGGAAAACAAACAAACTAGTAATCTTAATCTTTTCTGTGTTTTCAGATCTCACATATGATATAGCAAGAGAGGACTCATGAGATCTTTCCAATGTGGACACAGGAATAGAATGTGGTGCCCCTCTAAACCCTGCCAAACCTGATCCAGTTGAGCACCTGAACTTGGAGAGGGGTCCTTGGCTAATCTGGCCATTGGCAGAAACCTTACCTGTGGCCAGTAGGGAGATCTGCTTTGCTCAGCTCTGCCTGACACCCATACTTTATGCTCGCCCTTGAGTGTTTGAGGAGCTCTGGCTCTGTTGTCAGAAGAACCAGAAGAGGAACCAGGGAAGCCTTACTCTCTATTCTGCATGAGCCATTAGCAGCTGGACTCAAAGCCAGGTCCCTGCTGCCTTCTTTGCAGGCATGAGTGAGCATGGGTTGGCCATGCTCCCAGTCCTGACTTAGGAGAGTTAGTCCCAGATATGCCTCTTTTGTCCTCAGAGCCAGGGCTGGCACTTGTATTTTCCCCCAGGTGTTATTGGGCTTACCTTAGCTCCTCTTTCTTCCCTTTCTTAATGGTGCCTGATCTTTCTTGAATCTATTATCCTTTGAGACCACAATGAATTTCAGATGACAACAGTATGAATTTCAAGAAAAGAAAAGAAAACAAAAACAAAACAAAACAAAATAAAACAAAAAAACTCTTGGCTAAGGGGAAGTAGCATTTTGTAGAATAAAGCACTAAATTTGAAGTCAGAGTGACCTAAGTTTAATTCTAGAACTAGATCTCTGTGGTTTGTGATACTTAGCAATTTTTTAAAATTTATTTATTTTTAAAAAGATTTTATTTTTAAGCAATCTCTACACCCAACTTGGGACTCAAATCCACAACCCTAAGATCAAGAGTTGTGGGCTCCACAGACTGAGCCAGCCAGGCTCCCTGATGCTTAGCAATTTTTAAAGTTTATTTAAAAAATCAACATGAAGAATATCATTTACACATCATACAACTGCATATATTTTATAAAAAGAAAATTTCAAATATATAAATAAAATTTATTATAGAAATTTTCTATAAAGATATATAGAAAATTGATAGTAGTTGCCTCTCGGCAGGGAAACGGGGTACTAGAGGTCAGTATTGAGAAAGATACCAACTTTTCATTATATAAATTTCATACTGGTTCAATTTTTGACTTCAAGAGTTGGAAAGATGGAGTAAGGATTCCTTTTTACACTCCATACAGGTTTCTACAGTTTTAACATCTTACAGTTCATTTCTCAAAACTTAAAAAATTAACATTGGTACAATACTATTAAGTAGCCTACAGGCCCCATTTGATTTGACTATATTACTTCAATATAGTAATTTGAATTACTATATTGCACAAAAAAACAAATGTTTTTTTCTTTACCAGGATTCATTACAGGGTACTACCTTGCATTTAGTTGTCATATATCCTTACTTTTCTCCAATCTGTGATGTTCTTGTGTCTTGCTTTGTCATGATTAGAAGGGTTTTTTAGCTTGGTTTGGTTTGGTTTGGTTTGGAGAGGGGGGAATAATACCAGAGTGAAGTGCCCTTCTCGTCACATCACATTGGAATGTGTGTGATACAAATATGACTTATCACTACCCCCTTTCCAGATTCTATTCCTTAGAAGTGAGTTGCTAAGTCCAACCCACATTAAAGGAAGGGAAATTCATCTCCATCTCCAAAATGAAGGAATCTGGCTAAATTTTTAACATGTGCAAGTATTTGGTTTGGTTTTGTGTTTTTTTTTTAATAGAGAAGAGATATCTGAAACAAAACAAAACTAACATTCTGGTTTCCCCCACTGATTCCTAACCTTGTGACCTGGAAAAAATTATTCCATGTCTCAGTTTCATATGTATAAAGTGCCCAGTGAGGACATCTCAAGAAGGAAATGAGATAAAGTATAGAAAACATGCTAGGCCCTGAGAAATGTCATATATGGTAAGGTTCCATTAAGATGTTATTTGACCTGGGACTTGAAAGTTGCCATCAAAGAGGGAAGTAGCATTCTAGTTGACTATATGATGACCAACAGCAGTACTAATACTGCCACCAACACCATTTCTGAAGTTACTGACTTAGATCTTTGTATATACAGATCCCTTTGCTTTATACACTATTCTCTTTATTTTTACTTGGTTAGCTCCACGACACTCTTCTGATACCAGTAAATGTCACTTCCTTGAGAAGAAGGAAATTTTTCAGTGTGCGATAACATAGATGGAAGTAGAGAGTATTTTTCTAATTGAAAACCTAATCTTAACCCAAACCCTAACTGCTAACCACTAATGGGTAGCCACTAACCCTTAACCCTAACCCCTCACCATGACCATAACACTCACCCTAAACGTATCCCTCTAGAGAGGTCTCTGAACTGCAGGATAATAGGCCTACACCCTCACACTGGCAATAACCCTAACCCTAGCTCTTATTCTAGCCCTAAATTTAACACTAATCTTAGATTTGAGGGGGAAATACACACACACACACACACACACACACACACACACACGCATATATACACAATGGAATATTGCTTAACTATAAAAAAATGAAATCTTGCCATTTGCAATGACATAGATGGAGCTAGAGAGTATTATTCTAAGAATAGGTTTGTCAGAGAAAGAAAAATACCATACCATTTCACTCACATGTGGGATTTAAGAAACAAATGAGAAAAGGGAAAAAGAGAGAGAGGGAGGCCAATCTTAACTATAGAGAACATATCAATGGTTACCAGAGGGAAGGGAGAGAGAGGATGGGTTGAGTATGTGATGGAGATTAAAGAGTGCACTTGTGATGAGCACCGGGTGTTGTATGGATGTGTTGAATTACTATATTGCACATTAGAATCTAATATTATGCTATATATTAACCAACTGGAATTAAAATAAAAACTTAAAAAAAAAGTTACTTTCTTGGTGAGGTCTCTGTTCCAAATGCAAATTAGGAATCCCTCCTTTAATTCTTTCTCATAGTACTATGTTCTTTTCCTTCATAGTGACGGTATGGATTTGTAATTATATATTTATTTGTGCAGTTCTTTGCTTAATATCTCTCATCTCCATTGGACTACAATGTCCCCAAGGGCAAGGACTCTGTTTTGTTCATCCTTATAAATCCTGTACTTAGCAGTGAGTATAAAGGAGGATTGGGATGTGAGCAGGGGAGCAATGAGAACAGTGAGGAGGCTCTTATAATAATAGTTTAGAATTCAGGGCCTGGCTTGTGGTGTGTAATGGCAGGGCCAATAAACATGGGAATTGAGCCAAGGTTTGAGTAAGAATTTTGCCAAGAAAGAATGAGCAGGATTAGGAGACTGGTTCAACATTTCTGTGATGGCATTTATCGAAGTGAAGATTTATGACACAGTACAGCACTTTGCATGGCTGTCTTTTGTTCTATAGCTGTTTGTGTACTTGTCTACTTCTATATAACTATATTGTGTAGTTGGCAAGAACTCCCTGAGGGCAGCATCTTGTTCATTCTTATACTCTCAAGATTCAGTATGTAAATATTCACTGATTAAATGAAAGACTATGTCAATGAATGGTGGGGTTAAAAAAAGAAGTAACAGGATTTTTTTTCCCAAGATTTGGAGATAGGAGAGTGTTTGTCTGGTAGCACAGTGCTAGACATATTCCTTGACACCTAAGCAGAAATTTCTTAGAAGCAGATGGAAATATGGAACTCACATTTCAGTGAGAGGTAAGGGTTAAGGAAATAATTTAGCGATTATGCATTCATTTATTCATTTATTTTGCACTAGGCACTGAATTAGGCCTCAGAAATACAAACATGAATGATAAACTGTCTTTACTGTGGAAAATATAATTGCAGTGCCTTCAGTGCTTAACAGTGATATATGCAAGACAGCATACATGTACATAGGGGCGTGAACTCAGATTTGCCTGGAGGAATCAGGGAGAGACTCACAGAAGAGAAAATGTTCAAGTTGAATCTTAAATGATACACAGAAGTTAACTTGGTATGGGAAGCAGGAGGTGAGGAGCAGGAATTATAGACAGAGAAAATGAATAGAGATATAAAGATTTAATAATAACTACATTTCCTTGAAGACTTATTTGTTCCAAGTAGCTTTCTTTAGAGAATAAAAATAACTTCATTAGTTCTTTCAGTGATCTCAAAGAAATAGTTCACCATATATGCAGTAGACCCTCTATTTATATATAAGGGTCGTGAAGATTTCTCTTATGATCTTCCTGAAACCTCTTGGCTTTCCATGTTACATATTATTCTTTTCTTTTCCTTCTAACTTCTTTATAGTTTCTGCCTTTATATTTTGGAGAAGGTATATGCTATACTGAAAAGAACATGTCATTTTGGGTTCAGGTAGACCTGGATTCAAACATAAGATGTGACACTTATCTCTTGTTCCTTTTTGCTATTCTATGCATCCTCATAATACCTGTGAAGAGTAAATGATATTTTATTTATAAATAGGTAACTCATATTTGACAGTAAATACATGTTAATCCCTTTCTTTACCCTGCTCTCTGGCAAAAGGAGGGG
>JAPYYM010001752.1:0-13093 GCA_028534135.1 Potos flavus
AGAGGGTTCCCCTTTCTCCACATCCTCTCCAACATTTGTTGTTTACTGTCTTGTTGATTTTGGCCATTCTAACTGGTGTAAGGTGGTATCTCAGTGTGGTTTTGATTTGAATCTCCCTGATGGCTAATGATGATGAACATTTAGAACCCTGTCATTCTTATATTTGTTCCTCATAGATACAATGTTATTTTTTCCTTTGGCTTCTTTCAAGATTTTCTCTTTGTTTTTGGTTTCTGAAATTTGAATATGATATGTATAGATGTAGTTATTTTTTTATATTAATCTTATTTGCTATTCTATGAGCTTCCTGGGTCTATGGTTTGTATCTATTATTAATTTTAAAAAATGTATAGCCATTGTCATTTCAAACATTTTTTCTATTTCTTTCTTTCTTCTCTTTGCCATATTCCTGTTATATCTATGTTACCCCTTCTCTAATTGTCCCATAGTTCTTGGATATTATGTTTCTTTCTTTATTTATTTATTTTTTAAATTTTATTTATTTATTTATTTGTGAGTGAGAGAGAGAGAGAGAGCACAAGTGGAGAGGAGGGGCAGAAGAAGAGGAAGCCCAACACAGAGCTCGATCGATCCCAGGACCCCAAGATTATGACCTGAGCCAAAGGCAGACACTTAACTGACTGAACCACCCAGGCACCCCAATGTTTCTTTTTAAAAAAATTATTCTTTTCTCTCTGCCTTTCAGTTTGGAATATTTCTACTGACATGTCTTCAAGGTCACAGATTCTTCTCTCAGCAGTGTCCAGTCTTTTAATGAGCCCATTAAAGGCATTTTTCATTTCTTTCATAGATTTTGTTTTCTAGCATTTACTTTTGATTCTTTCTTACAGTTTCCATCTCTTTCCTTACACTATTCATCTGTTCTTATATGTTATCTACTTTTTTCCCTTGGAGTCTTTAATATATTAAGTATAGTTATTCGAAATTCCCTACCTAATAATTGTAAAATCTATGCCATATCTGAGTCTGTTTCTGATATTTGCTCTTCTTTTCAGAATGTGGTTTTCATTATTTTTTAAAACACCTGGTAAGTTTTTGGTGAAAGCTAGGTATATATTGGGTGATAGGAGCAGATAATTTGGCTTTTGGTAAGGTTTTATGATAATCTGCCTCCTAGGAACTAGGTTATATTTAATGTTTGCTGTAGCTGTAGCTGCCATAGGCTTCAGTTTCCTTTAGTCATCATGTATTTTTGTTGTTGTTTGTTTGTTTAGTTTTGTTTTGTTTTTATTCCCCCTTGTCTTTGTGTTTAAGTAAGGTCTTCTTAAATTGAGTCTGTGTCTTATAGGTCTCTCAGTTATAATCTACTGATATTATACTGGAGTCCTATTGATGTGATGGTAAGGTATTGTGGAGAAAACATTTTCTATAATCTTATAATGAAATCTCATTTTTCTAGTAGGCCTAGGTCTCTGGGCTTCAATCATGTGCCTTACCTTTTTTTTTTTCTCCTTTCCTCCTTACCAGTAATAGGAAGGCTAGAGGGGGCTGTATATAGCCAAGTGCCCCATCTGTAGGTCAGAGAAGACTCGGGTAAAGTAGTTTCCCTTGAAGGGTGGGCTTTTGTTACAGAGAAGCTCTGGGAATATTTCAAAATAGTTACTTTTTCTCTCCCCCTGCTCTAAACACAGAAGGGAATTTTCCTCTCATCTTCAAGGCGGTAATCTGGTGAGATTGCTAGAGGTAAAACCGATGCACATGTGAGGGGTCTCCCTAACACTGGACCCGGAGGAGTTTTTAACTCTCAAGCTAGTCCATACTCAGTCTCCAGAAATTCATCAAAATTATCATGTGAGTGTTCTACCCGTTTATGGCCCCAGTGCCTTCTGCCTCAGATAAACTGATTTCAGCTGTGATTCTCTGTATTTACCAGTCTTTGCAGATTTGGGTATGGCAATTTGCTCTGTGACTTCAGTTCTTTGATGGATCTAAGAAAAGTGATTTCTTTTCAGCTTGTTCAGTGTTTTTCTTGTTGTAAGCATGGGAGTAAAAACTTCCAAGCTTTTACTTGTCAGAGCTCATAAAACATATTTTAACACCTTTATTGAATTATATTTCACATATTATAAAATTCATCTATTTCAAGTGTACAATTGAATGACTTTTAGCAACTTTACTGAGGGTGCAGCCATCATCATAAATCAGTTTTAGAATATATTCATCTCCCAATTGGGGAATATACTTTTGATAATTCTAACCCCCTCATGGAAATCCTCCTGCATGTCCAGACTTAAATGCCTTTGCTGATTTTCTCCAAATTTTTACTCTATCTGGTAAGATACTGTCTGCTAGAACTCTCCTTCCTCCCAGTCTTGTTTAACTTTGAGATTGAATTTAGAGTTAGAAGACTTCATGTTACCACTTACTGTCTTTATCATCTTAGACAATTTACTTAAACTTTGGAGAATTTCCTGAGGAAAGAAAACAGAAATTATTTATGCTGATATTTGCTGCAACTAGCAAAATAGTGGACACATAGGTGATGATCAATAAATATTTGTGAATGTATGAATCTGGAATCACTTTCTTCATGAAATGGTGAGATTGAACAAGAGTAGGAGGTGTGTTCATAGATCTCTGTATACAGTTTTGAGGGATATAGGAATGTCCTGATATTATATAAAAAATTTTAGGGGAATAGCCTTCATGAGATTTTCAAAGGATTTAAGGCCCAAAGGAGTGAAGACCAATAGACTAGATAATATCCAGCTCAAACATTCCGTCAGTCAATATATACTGTATTTTTTGTTCCTTACTAAGGATTTTTATAACCCAGATATTATGTAACTGAGAGCCTTTTGGCACTTGGCTCCAGTATTTAATAAGATTTCCTATTATACTGCACACCTGAATTTGTACAAGCACTTGTAAAAGGTAGATTCCACATTACTTAGGCTCGAAGATTGCAAGGTACTAGGTTCCCCAAATCTAAATCTTGATATCTCACCACCTCTAGCACACCATGAATTATGAAGTTGAGGGACTAAAGGGAAAATAAATGACTAGTTCTGCAAATCAGACTCTGCTTTAATTTATCCAAATAGCTGCATGTGTGACAGAGGTAGGAATGAGAGTTTAGTTTGCCTAGCCAGACCCAAGAACCAGGCTCTGTTTAGACCTGCTTATCACTTCAAAGCAAGAAACAGAAAGTAGAACAAAGGTTCATCCCTCGAAACACCACCATGAATTAGATCACAACTCTTCATTTCTTAAGAGGCAAGCAGGTAATTTAGCAAAGAAGAGGGTGGACAGAAGAGGTGGGTCTGATGTGGAGAGAAGGGGCTGAAAATTTCCCTCCTTCTCCTGGACATTGGAACTTATTTTGACTGATAGGCTGTCATTCATCACTCAAGCATGATTTTGCCTTGAGCATAACTTGAATTTGATGAATGCTTTGTTGTTCTAACAAGTGCTTTATCGTTCTTGCTGTACATAACCTTTTCTCAGGCCAACTTCTGTAGCATTTCCACATGTCCTCACTCAGCCATGAAGTCATTGCTAACACCTTAGCTCTTGACAGATTGGATTTATGCTTACTCAAAAATTTTTTACTCACTCATACCAAATACACACACATATATGTGTATATACCTATATACACAAAATTATATACATATATATATTACTAGTAGATAGTCAATAAATATTTATAAAATTAATGAACAAATGCATAAATGAATCATTGTTGGCTTAAAGAATTTAGCTTAATGGAGTGACTAACACTGCATCATGCATCATATCTATTTAAATCATTCTTTCCCCCTTGCTTCAACCCACACATGGTAAGATAAAGAGCAGTAGGAGCATAGGATAGGGATGGATATATTTAGGGATTTAAGACATCAAAGTCATAGGAAGAAATTTTCAGTGCTCGAACCCTGAAATACCAGGAAGCACAATGAGGTATTTTCTCCTGGATTGTGATAATAGTCTGGTAAAATAGGTAAAGCATGATTAAATTTATTTTTCAGAGAAGTTAAAACCAAGTG
Organism: Potos flavus; assembly: GCA_028534135.1. Taxonomy (NCBI): domain Eukaryota; kingdom Metazoa; phylum Chordata; class Mammalia; order Carnivora; family Procyonidae; genus Potos; species Potos flavus. The sequence goes on from JAPYYM010001752.1 coordinate 4,011, forward strand.
AAAGTAAAAAACTTGCCCAAGGTCATGAAGCCAGTAAGTGATATAGCTAAGATATGAACCCAGTGCAAATTCCAGTTTAGCATACAGCTAGCCTTCATTTTACACAGGACCCATTCAGACTAAATCTAGGGCTTCATCCACAGAGTTGGCTCAGGTTGGCCCACAGAAATAAAGCAAAGGAGAGGGGTTCTTTAGTTTCTGGCTGCATTGTAGGCTGTCTCCAAGGACTGAAATGAGATATGGTCGTGGCAAACAAAGAGTTCTGACTCATGTATTTTATGCTAAAGAGTCCTGTAAAACACCTGAAGTTTAGTTTCAATAAGAAAAGCACTTAGTTGCTGAACCCCACAACTACTCCTCATTTTCATTCAACATACTTAAGATTGATTTGCTAGTAGTATATAGGGAGTGGGTTCTGAAATGTACTTACTCATAACTGGATAGGTCATTAGTATTCTAGGAGAGCCTTCTACCAATCTGTATGGCTGAGGTAGGAGGACGAGGACACAGAACGGAGTTGGCGGGAACTTCTCCAGCAAAAAATATGAGTTATTTTCCTTGATAAATCAGGATCAAAAGCCTACACTAGTATTTGTTAAACCAAGAATCACCTGGGATACTTGTTTGAAATGTAAATTCTGGACAGCTGTCCCTAAAGATTCTGATTGAATAGTTCTTTGGTGTAGACCAGAAAAATCTGATTTTAAAAAGCCTGCAGTTGGTACTGATGTAGGTGCTTGAGTTGCACTTGATAATAACAGGCCAAACCTATAAAAAGAGAAGTCAATGTTCATCTAAATAACAATAGATTTGTAAATAGTATAGAATTACATTCAACAGAGATGACATGGATGCAGTCATATTAATATTTGTAAAGCTCTAGATTTCAATGGGCCCACAAATCATGAAATCATGAAACAAAAGCAGGGTCAACTTTTTGCCTGGAAAATTGGGGAAGGAAACTAAGTTTTCCCTTTTGACAATAGTTCTACAACTTGACTTCCACAGTTCTGTACAATTTAATTAATTAAATACTTCTTTAACACTTACCACATAGTGATACCTAAATCTCTGCCCTTTCACCCATCAAGCCTAGTAAAGGAGATATAGATATATATCTATATCTATATCTATATATATACCTGTTATATATATAACTTCAGTACAGAGGAGATATGATACTGAAAACCAATATAATAGACTAAAGAAAATGCCTGAAAATTTCGATTGTCAGGCTAAGTCCTTAAAGCCTACTTCAGAGATGAGCTCCCTGAAAGAAATAACAAACTGTCATTGTCCCTGGTATCCATGTGTTCAGTAAATATTAAATGGATAAGTAGAACTGGCTATTTAATTAACTAGATAATTCATCTTAAATTATTTTTGTGATAATTGTGGTAATTTGTTTTCAGTTTTTTTATTTGCAATGTACTCTTTTTATAAACCATGGGGCACCTACCTACAGATATTCATAACCCCTATACACACTCCTAAAAGTGGAATCTGAGGACTTCTTTTTTTTTTTTTTAAGATTTTATTTATTTATTAGAGAGAGAGCACAAGCAGGGGGAGCAGCAGAGGGAGAGGGAGGAGCAGAATCCTCGCTGAGCAAGGGGCGTGATGTGGGGCTCCATCCCAGGACCCTGGGATCATGACCCAAGCCAAAGGCAGATGCTTAACTATCCGAGCCATCCAGGTGCCGCCTCTGAGGACTTCTTATAGGGCTTCCTAGAAGATAGTGTGAAACACATTATCAAGAAAGAGAGAAAGGAAAAACAAAACAACAACAAAGAGAAGTAATGAAAGTACAGAATAAATTGGTAGAAGTAAATCCAAATATATTAGTAATGACATTAAATATAAATGGACTAGTTTCTGTTTCTAGCCAAGACAAAGCAAGAGAAGGAAAAGGTTTACTTTATTCATTTCAAACACTAGAAAACCAGAAAAAACATACATGAAACTGTAGTTTTCAGACTGGACAAGAAGCAACACAGGACTATGATCCCAAGAGGAGAGAAACATGCACTATTGCATCAGATTACTGTCTGGAGACAGTTTTCATACTTTTCACAAAGAAAGGGAAACCCAAACAGAGCCCTGTGGTCCTGCTGAGTTGGAGAGGCAGAAGTTGAAGCTTGGAGAGGCCAGAGTAGCTAGAATTTGTAGGAAAGAGAACTATAAATGAGGGAACTAGATAGAAGAGAGAGAGAGATCCAGAGATCTGCAGAGGGGCCCTCTGAGTCTTTGGTCGAGTCCTAATATGCACATATGTGAGAGGGAAAGAGAGCGTTTTAAGAGGATCCCTAAGATAAGACAACTTGACAGGATTTAGAAAGAGTCATGAAATTGTCATGGAATCCTTCCTCTGAAAAATGTCATATACATCCACATGTCCACAGCTACATGATTTATAATGGAAAAACACTGAAAATATGTCTAAAAATTTGGTGATAATTGTGTAAGCTGTGTTGTATAAGATAGATGACAATCTGGGGTCTTTCAGCCCAAAGAATCCATGAACCTCACTGCTATACAGTAAATTTTGAGAACATATGTATTTGGGGACATTCAGTGGTTCTCAATTCTGTACACATTAGAATCATCTGGGGTTTTTAATTTTTTTTTTAATACTGATGATGTGGCCCCACTCTTGATTAAGCAAATCCAAATTTCTGAGGATGAGGTTTGGGCAGCAGTCTCTTTCAAGCAAACCCCTGTGTGACTCTGGAACGCACTGAGGGATGAGACTTACCAGAGCAGAAGCATCATCACTTAAATTCTCAAAGGGTTTTTCATCTAAAATATAAGAAATACTTTTATAGATAAAAATAGTATGCAGTCATTAAAAAATGCTTACTACAAAGATTATGAACAATGTGATAAAATACTTGTACTGTTGGAGGAAAGTGAAATGCTAAACTGTATGTGTACTGTGATGATTATAACTACCTGAAGAACATATATAAAGGTAAAAGTACTGAAAGTATGACAAAATGTTGCCAAGAGTAGTTTTAGTAACTCATGAGTATTTTCTTTCTTTATTTTCTAAATTTTTGGATTCATATTCGGGGGGAGTGCCTTTGGAGGACACCCAGCAAATAGTGGGTAAGAAGACTCTAGTGGATTGCCCTCCTATGGAGCCCTACAATATACTTAATGTCCTGATAGTTCACTTTCAGACTCGATATGCCACTGAGTCATTGTTCAATGCTGTCTTGTTAAAACTAAAAAATGGGAGGTGCATGGGTAGCTCAGTGGGTTAAGCCTCTGCCTTTGGCTCAGGTCATGATCTCAGGGTCCTGGGATCAAGCCCCGCATGGGGCTCTCTGCTCGGCGGGGAGCCTGCTTCCCCCTCTCTCTCTGCCTGCCTCTCTGCCTACTTGTGATCTCTCTCTCTGTCAAATAAATAAATAAAATCTTAAAAAAAAAAAAAAAACAACTAAATGGGATAGCCTAACTTAAGGCTTTCCCTGCAGGATGTCTGCTTCTAACCTTTACCCTTTACCATGACTTTTAGTCTTTCAGATCTCCGAAATCAGAAGTTTCGGATCCAATATTTCTTTGGAATCACTGTTATAGAATAACTATTTTTCTTTTCTGAAGAGACCTAAATTAAAAGATGAACATTTGGGATCCTAAACTCTTTTCCCACAGAATGTGGAAAATCTCTTTGTGTGGAAACTAGAAAATAGCTGATGCTTACCTTAGCAAGGCACAAAGCATGCAACTTTTAACTATTGCAAGACTAATAGACTGATTATAACCTCTTTCCTGCTGGGCCCTAAGAACCTGCAGGCATTCTTCTTTTTCAGAAGTTAGATAACAGCCCTTGTTGTTCCTTCTTTTAATTTCATAAAATAGCAAATCCCTATAGTCCTTAGTGATTTAGCCAAGTAAGCAATTATAGAAGATTGCTGGAATCATCTGCTTTTCCTCAATAGATGTGAAGATTAGAATGTGTATGTTCAATATTTCATCCTTCCAAAAAGTCAATCAAACTCCTATTGCTTTGTAAGGTCATTGAATACCTTCTGCAGGCTCCTTCCGGAACTCTGTTTGGAAAGCTTCTTAAAACAGCAGTCCTGTTATTTTAGGTCTCCTTGGGTTGCAGATGGTAGTAACCCTTCAAACTACTTTATGGATAAACAAACAAACAAAAAAAATGTTGATAGGCACTAATTAATAGCTCATATAACAAAAAGTCTAGAAGCAGGCTGGATGCAAGATGTCATCAAACATCTCTTTCATTCTCTCAGCTATACTTTCCTCTATGTTAACTTTATTCAGCACAAGCTCCCTCCAAGTGGAGGCAAAGACATCTGCTCCTACCCAAATCCATGCTCATGTTGTTCTTGCATGAGATCAAAAGGAAAGAGGTCCTCTCTCTCCCAGCACCAGCATCAATCTCTGTAAAAAGTTTGGCCCTGCTTAGAGCACACAGTCTATGTGTAGTGCAGCTTCAACGGATACCCCAATAATTGGCCAACCTAGATTAGATGCCTATTAACATGAATCAAGGATTGCAGTTGATGGTCTTACCAGGTGGAGGGAACACTTTATCTCTATCATAATGTACATCTAAAACAAGTGTTATCCATTTAAAATTATCAAAAGCAAAGGAGAAAGAGAATTTTAGTTAAAAAATAATTTTAATAACTTGTCACTAAATGATAGAGGTAATGCAATCAAGAAAAAGACTAAGAGAAACATAAAGGGCATCAAAAACTGAAGCTAAATAATCATATTATTGGCTTTCGATTCTTTTTATCCTTTACATTCCTCTCTGAGTACCTGTTTTGTGATGGTTTGCAAAATCAACATGCCTTTAGAATTTTTTATATCTTCTCAAAGCACATATATTTATGATACACATATATTTATTAAATAAACATCATAGCAACACAAACCTAACACTAAACAAAAATAAAGGATATATCTGCTCATAATCTTTTTTTTTTTTAGAGATTTTATTTATTTATTTCACAGAGAGAGAGATCACAAGCAGGCAGAGAGGCAGGCAGAGAGAGAGGGGGAAGCAGGCTCCCTGCTGAGCAGAGAGCCCGATGCGGGGCTTGATCCCAGGACCCTGGGATCATGACCTGAGCCGAAGGCAGAGGCTTTAACCCACTGAGCCACCCAGGCGCCTCTATCTGCTCATAATCTTAACCCCACAAGGAAAATCCTTAATTCAAGCAGGAAAATTTTTATTTATTCCTATTTCACTTCAGTCTTTGTCCATGCATACTATTATTGTAGTCTAATCAAAATTTATATAGAATTTCACATTCTAATTTTAAACACAATGTATCCTAAAGATTTCCATGTTGCTGTATAATCTTTATAATCATAATTATAATGCCTGCATAAGGTTTATTAATTAAATATTCACTATTTCACTTAACCAATTCCTAATGCTTAATATGAAGTTACTTTTCATTTTTAATATAAGTAACATTGCAATAAACATATTTCATGCATGAAGCTTTATATTCTTTTTAAACTTTTTCCTTATATTCCAAGAAATTGAATTGTTGTGTTAAACATATGAGCAAATTTAATGACATGATTCTTGCACATATTGTGCTGATTTTCAAAATGATTCTAATGATTTACTTGAAATATGGATTTCCATTTTATGATAACTACACCAGCATTGGATATTATAAAGCTTTACCATAGTTGCTGGTTTCCCAAACCAAAGTTGTACTTCCTGATCCCCTTTGTTACTTTCTATCCCCCTATCCTGCTTGATTTGATTTTATCACCTACCCTTTTCACTGCCATAGACCAGATTTGCACTTTGATTTTAGTTTTCCTGTCATGCTGTGAATATAAATATATGCTTAAGTCAGAATTTTACCTGTTTTATTCATGCTGTATCACCACTACCTACAAGGGTCCATGGAACATAGAGGTATATCAATAATGTTTTCCCTGAACTTGCTTTTCCTTTATAGAGGTAAAATTTACACAGAGTGAAATGCACAGATTATAAATGTACAGTTCAATGAGTTTTGATAAATGTATACACCATGTAACCAATAATCTATTAAGATATAGAATATTTTCATTACCCTGTAAAGTTCTTGGTGCCTACTTCTAGTCATTACCCGTTCACATTGGCAACCACTGTTTTTATTTCTATCCCCTTACATTAGTTTTAACTCCCTTAAACCTTATATAATTGGAATTACACAGTATGTACTTCTCTACGTTCTTTCGCTCAATATGTTTTTGAAATGTATCCATATTTTTGTGTGCACCGGAAGTTCATTCTTTATTTGTTAAAGAGTTTTATTCCCTTGTATGAATATTTACAAATTCCTATTGATGGACATTTCGGTGATCTTCAGTTTTTAGCAATGATGAATAAAGCTTCTATAAACATTCTTGTACATATCTTTTGGCTTTAGTAAAAACATATGAGTAAAATGACCAGGTAGATGTTTATTAAAAATACCAATCAGCTTCCAAAGTAGTTGTGCCATTTTATACTCCTACCAGTATTGTCAAGTGTTCCATTTGTCATAGAACATGACAACTTTGCCATGATGCTACTAATCTTTTTAATTTTAGCTATTTTGGTGGTCATATAGTGATATCTCATTGTGGTTTTAATTTGCATTTCACTGATGACAGTTGCATTTACATGCTTACTGTCCATTCATTATGTTCTTTTGTGAAGTGTCTTTTTACATACTTGGACGTCTTTAATGGGTTATCATATTTATTGATATTTTTTGTCTTATGGAAACTTGTCCTTTGTTGTACATATGTATTGCAAATATTTTCTTGCAACCTGTGCTTTATTTCATCTTCTTACTAATATCTCTTGATGAGCAGAACTTTTAAATTTTGATGAAGACTAATCGATCAATTTTCTTTTGCCCTGCCTAAGAAATCTGCCTGTTCTAATATGGAGATATTCTCCTATGTTTTATTCCATAAGTTTATACTTTAGCTGTCACATTTAGGTCTATGAGTCATTTCAGATTGTTTTTATACATAGTTTGAAGTAGGAATGGAGGCTCATTTTTCTTTCTATTCTTTATTCCAGAATGTCTAACTTTTTGGGTCAGAAAATACTTTTTGTGAGGGGCTATCCTATTCATTGTATGATGTTTAGCATCATTCAGCCTCCATCAGCTAGATGCCAGTAGTGCCCCTACTCAATTGTGGCAATCAAAAATGTTTCCAGATATTGCCAAATGTCTCCTATCCCACCATTAAATTATCTTGGCACCTTTTTCAAAATATAATTATTGTATACATGTGATTTTTTTCCCTGCACTATCTGCTAGTCATATAATCTACTTGTCCTAAATCTCCTAGTACTGCAGTTTTCATTGTTTTAAAATCAGGTAGCGTAAAGTACTTCAACTCAATTCTCCCTTTTCAAGATTTTTCTACATTTAACAAGATTGAATTCTGAAATCTTTCAAAAAATATTAGTTCTAGTAGTAGTTTTATAGATTTCTTAGGATTTCCTAAAAATCCAATCATGTCATTGGCAACTAAACATACATTTACTTCTTCCTTTCCTTTGCATGCCTTTTATTGTTTTAAGTTTTTCTTTAAATTCCAGTTAGTTAACATACAATGTAATATTAGTTTCAGGTGTACAGTTTAGTGATTCAACACTTCCATACAATACCCGATGCTCATCACAACAAACGTGCACCTTAATCCCCATCACCTATTTAACCCCTTCCCCCTCTCACATCTCTTCTGGTAGCCATCAGTTTGTTCTCTATAGTTAAGAGTCAGTTTCTTGGTTTGCTTCTCTGTCTCTCTTTGTCTCTATGCTCATTCGTTTTGTTTCTTAAATTCCACATATGAGTGAAATCATATGATACCTGTTTTTCTGACTGATCTTTTTCACTTAGTATGATACTCTCTAGCTCCATCCATGTCATTGCAAATGGCAAGATTTCATTCTTTTTTGTGTATGAGTAATATTCCATTGTATATATACCACATCCAAAGGGGAAAAGACAGTCTCTTCAACAAATGGTGTTGGGAAACCTGGGCAGCTATATCCAAAAGAATGAAACTGGACCACTTTCTTACACCATACACAAAAATAAATTCAAAGTGGGTTAAAGACCTAAATGTGAGACATGACATCATTAAAATCCTGGAAAAGAAGGGGCACCTGGGTGGCTTAGTCAAGCATCTGACTCTTGATTTGGGCTCAGGTCATGATCTCAGAGTCATGGAGTCGAACCCCGTGGTAGGCTCCATGCTCAGCGGAGAGTCTGCTTGAGATTCTTTCTCTCCATCTTCCTCTGCCCCTCCCCCTAGGCTCACTCTCTCTAAGATTGATAAATCTTAAAAAAAAAAAATCCTAGAGAAGAACACAGGCAGTAACTTCTTTGACATCGACCATAACAATTTCTTACTAGATATATCTCCTGAGGCAAGGGAAACAAAGACAAGAATAAGTTATTTCGATTTTGTCATAATAAAAGTCTTCTGCACAGTGAAAGAAACAATCAATCAAGCTAAAAGGCAACCTATGGAATGGGAGAAGATATTTGCAAATGACATATCTGTTAAAGGGTTAGTATCTAAAATACATAAGAAACCTATAAAACTCAACACCCAAAAAGTGAATAATCCAATTGAAAAATGGGCAGAAGACATGAATACATACACATTTTTTCCCAGGAAAACATATAGATGGCCAACAGACTCATGCCTTTTATTTTTGCCTTGTTGCACCAAATGGGACATCTGGTACAATGTTAAAAAGGAGTGAGAACAGATACCCTTTCTTTGTTCCCAGTCTTAGAGGGAAAGTACTCAGTATATCACCATTAAGAAGTATAATTGCTTTTAGTGAATGCCTTTTATAAGATTAGAGAGTTCTATTCCTGGTTTTCTAAGAATTTTTAATTATGAATAGTGTTTGTATAGCATATTTTTTCACCTTTTAATTTTTTTTTTTTAATTAAAGCATAGTGTATTATTTGCCCCAGGGTACATGTCTGTGGATCCTCAGGTTTACACATTTCACAGCACTTACCATAGCACATACCCTCCTCAATGTCCATAACCCAACCACCCTATCCCTACCC
>JAPYYM010001753.1:0-13092 GCA_028534135.1 Potos flavus
GCGCACTTGCCCTGCCCGCCTCTGTGGGCAGCTCTTGAGTTGGCTGGGGCATCTCGAGGGCCCCTCCCGGGCTGCCTTCCCTGCCCCCGTTGCCCACGCCCGCCTTACTCGCTCTCATCTGAGACGTCGGGGACTGGAGCATGAAGCCCAGAGAGCTGTGGGGCGCGGGTGGGCACGGACAGAGAACGGAGGGTCCTTGGGCTGTGAGGAGGCTGGAGGGGGCCTGGGAGGGGGCCTAGGAGTTGGGGGAGGGGCGTCTCAGGACAGGCGCGCTGGGGTGTGGGGGGCCAGCAGGCAGGAGCTGGGGTTCGTCGTCTGAGGCCCCTTTGCACGTGGTCAGGGCCTCACCCCTGACGAAGCCGCTCACGTCTTCCTGGGATGATGCCCAGCCCGCCCTCAGAGCAGAGGGGCCTTACGCTGGGGCAGCCTGGCTCACGGCTCACACTCTGGGCCCCCAGCTGCCCTGGCTGCCCGGTGTGGCAGGACATGGACTTGAGGGGGGCCTAGGAGGCCCAGAGAAGCCCTGGGCCCAGGGACCACCGACATCGTCTTCGGCAGGTGGCCAGGGCCAGGACCTGAAGTCTTTGGGCCGTGGGAGCCATTGGAGAAGTAAGGGAGAGGCGACCTCTGGGGCCGCTACAGGGCAGGAGCAGAGGCAGGAAATGGGGAGCCAGGCCTGTTTGGGAAGCCATGGGGCCGGCGTGGGCAGTGTGGTCAGCATGGTCTGGCGTGGCGAGTGAGCAGCGGAAACTGGGCACTGTGGGCCAAGAGGCGGCACGGGTCTGAGTGTGTTTGAGGCCCTGCTCCGTCTGCGCACGCGGGACTGTGGCTAATGACCCTCCCTCCGCGGCCCAACAGGGAGACCCAGAGGGCAGGTGCCTTGGCCCCACTGTCATCCCCCGGGGCCTGGCCTTGAAGACGGATGGTCGCTGGGGCCACTGGAGCTGCCTGTGTGCAGTGTGCATTTGCACTGCTGATAAGTGTGTCAGTCCGGAAGGGGAAGAAGGGGGTGCTCAGGGCCGGGCTGGGAGGGTGAGAAGCTCCAAATAGCCCAGGGAAACGCAGTGGAGACAGTGCCCTTGGAGGTGAGCCCCTCAAGGATGGGGTCCGTCGCCAGCACCTCCCGAGGAGCCGGGGAGCACAGGTGGAGAGGCGCCGACGACTGTGCTTTCCACGTCTGTTTTCAGTGTCAGAAAATTCTACCAGGGGACTCAGGGATGCAGCCTAGATTCCGGGAGAAGATTGTTGTCTCTGAGCCTTGATAACCGGGATAGCCTTAGTTTTCTGTAAGGAAAGAGTCTCGTGGAGTGACCCAGAAAGCTTCCTGCCACGCGTGGTCCGTATGGTGCACGCCGTTTGGAGTTGCCTTCCACGCCCACAGCGCAGGCAGACCGGGGACCGATCTCGGTGTTCTGTGGTAAGGGCTGCGTTAGGACCCCCCACGATGGACGGGGACAACGTTTTACCGTTTCGTAAGAGTGGACGCACCCCTTCCCGCTGGGGGTTCACTCAGCTCCAGCAGTTTGCTGCTTTCCGCGGAGAAAGCCCAGCTCCCGGGTTGGGGGGAGCCGACTGGGGGTCTGCAAGTGTCACCGGTGCCCGCGGGGCTGTCAGGCCTGGGCGCGTGTGCGGGGGTGAAGGGCCCGGGGCAGAGGGAGCCTGGGCCAGGCCCACCTTGTCACACACAGGCCGACCTCCTCCCCTGTGCTGATGTTACAAAACACGTCGGTCCTCCGCCCAGCACACTCGTGGCCGGCGTCCCACTGCTCCCGAGACGGGCTCGGAGCCAGGCCCTGGGCAGCCATCTCACTGATGGAACGAGTCTCTGCTTCTGCTTGGGTGGCACGCGAGTGTGCATGGAGCCATGTGGGCGCGGGGCGACGGGGTCACTCCTGACAGCATGCCCCTCCCTAGCGAAGCCCTGCCTCTCGGTGGCCCTGGGGTCACGGAATCTCCATAAGCAACGCAGTTGGAACGAGGGAACCCTTCTCCCAAAGTTGTCGTTTCAGCTCTTGTGTTTGGGTCTTTCATCGATTTCAGCTTAATTTTTATGTATAGTGTGAGTTAGGAGCTCTTCTCTGTTCTTTTGCCTGTGGACACTTAGTTGTCCCAGCACTGTTTGTTGAAAAGACTATTTTCTGTCCCTGAATTGTCTTGGCACCCTTGCTGAAAAGTAATTGACCGTAGGATAGAGATTTCTGTTCCCTTGATCTGCCCTCCTGCCGGGACCACGCCGTGTCCGTGGTGGGAGCTCTGCAGCAGGTTTGAAGTCAGGAAGCGTGAGTCCTCCCGTTGCTGGCTGCCCGGGGTGTCTTCCGCCGGCACGCGGGCTGTGGGGTGAGCTTGTCCTTGCCCACAAAGGCGCCAGCGGCGCTGGGATGGGGACCGCACAGAATCTGTCGTTTGCCACTTAATGCCACGTCTTCAGTCTGTGGCCGAAGGAGTGCCCTCTGTTTATTTAGGGCCTCTGTGTTTTCAGTAATGTTCTACACGTTTTGGAGCAAGTCCTGTACTTGTTTTGTTTAGTTTATCCCCAATCTTTCTGTTCGGACTTCCTCTCTCTTGGGGGTTTGTGTCTTTCTAGGAATGTTTTCTGTGTAGGTTATCCTATGGCCGCTGGCTTCGCTGTCCTTTCCGTTTCTGTCGGCTTGGCGGGAATGTTCTCTTTCAGTCCCAGTTTTAGCAGTTTGAGTCTTCTGTGTGTTTGTCAGTCTAGCTAAAGGTGTGTCAGTTCTGTTGACTTTTGTCAAAGGACCAACTTTTTGGTTTCATTGATTTTTCTGTTTTCTGTTCGCAGTGTTGGCTGCGTCTAGCATTCAATCCCACAGGAACCTTTCTTGAGGGTCACATCGCTGGTGACAGAATCTGCTTCTTTGCCTTCCGCCCTGTTTCTGGCCGACACCGCGCCATCCTCCTGCTGTTTCCTGAGCGGAGACAGCATTTCTGAAGCAGGCCTCCGCGGCCTTCTGAGTCACCTGTGCTGGGCACCCAGGTGCTGGCCCTGGTTTAGGGTCCTGTCTTCGGACGACCAAGCTTCGGGACCGCCCTCCCCCGCGTGCCACGCACCAGGTTCTGGGGGGGGGGGTCCTTGCAGCAGATCGGTTGACTCTGTTGCTTGGGTGAATGCAAAGCAGGCACGAGGGAGCCTCTGGCCAAACGCCCCCTGAGCCTCGGACAGCTCCGGGCACTGGCCCGCCGCTCCCGGAGCCAGAGGGGTGGCTCACCGGCTCTGGGGGGCTCCCTTCTCTCCGGCCACTTGTGGCTGACAGGAGGAAGCAGCAGGGACTTCGAACGTCTTCAGAAGTGGGGTTGGGAAGAAACGTCCTTCAAGACCTGCCCATTTGGCCTCAGGGATGGAGGGTCCTTCCAGGGGGTGACAGGGTCCTTACTGAAGCGGGTCCTGGGGGAGCCCCGCCCTCGCGGGTGTTACCGTTTGGGGTGGAAGGTGATGGCGAGATCGCAGCTGCGTCTTACTTGTTTGTCAGCCTCAGCGCTCTAAATAGACAGGACTCCCGTTGCTGATTGAAGCAGAAAAGGAGGTTTTAAAAAGAGGTGGCTCCTGGGTGTCTGGGGGGACTCAGTCAGTTACGCGTCTGACTCTTGATTTCGGCTCAGGTCGTGTTCTCAGGGTCGTGAGATCAAGCCTTGCGTCGGACTCTGGGCTCAGCCAGGAGACTGCTTGGGATTCTCTCCCTCTGCCCTCCCCTGGCTCCTGTGCATTGTCCCCCCCCCACCCCCCCCGCAAATAAATAAATAAATCTTTAAAAAAAAAAACCCAGGTGGCCCCTGGGAAGGGCTGGAAGTCAGGCTTGGTGGGCCCAGGGATAGGGGTGGCTGCATGCATCCAAGCCTCAGGGGCCCTCGCTGCTGTTGTTGGGCAGAGGACCCGCCCGCCGGCTCTGACAGCATCTCTCCGCCTGCCCCTGCCCCTGCCCATGCCAGGAAGGGTGCCTGGACGGCCTCCTGCTGCCCTGGTGTCCAGGGCTCCACCATGCACGTGGGCCAGGACAGGAGCCCAGGGAACTCGCAGCAGTAGGACAAGGGTGACATGGGTCCTGCTGCCGGGATGCAGCGCTGGGAGGAGCTGAGAGGCGCCAGGCCATCTCGCCCAGCCCTTGTCATCAGGTGGGAGACTGCACCCTCCCCCTGGCTGAGCATTTCCAGTTGGAGGTCTTTGTTTTGTTTTGTTTTAAAGATTTTACTTATTTATTTGAGAGACAGAGAGAGAGAGAGAGACAGCGCATATGCACAGAAGCAAGGAGGGGCAGAGAGAGAGAAGCAGGCTTCCCACTGAGCAGGGAGCCCGACGCAGAACTCGATCCCAGAACCCTGGGGTCATGACCTGAGCTGAAGGCAGACGCTTCCCCGATGGAGCCCCCCAGGCGCCCCCAGTGTTTGAAGTGCCCCCATTTTAAGTCTGGCAGCTGTAAAGGACAATCCTAGCTCTGTTTATAGTATTCTAACAGCTTGCCACTAGCAGTCTGAAAACAGACATTTTAATCTGAAATGTAAAGAAGAAAAAGAAGGAGAGCATGTAGACTGATTTCCGTGACTTGGGTGAGACGCCCCGCGCAGGCCGGTCGGTCAGGGTCAGGAGCGCGGCCGCGTCCCCCGCCCCCGCCTCATTCGCCGCGGGATTTAATGCAGCGTATTTGTATGTGCCTTGAAAGTTTTAAAGATGCATTTGCTGGATTTTTTATAGCTCCAAAGGAGTGTGTGTGTGTCTGGGTGTGTTGGTGTGTAAATTTCACACATCCATGTGTAAATGTGTGTTTTCCTATAAACCACTTTTCACGTGTTGCTTTTTAGGATATAGTTGACGTTTGAACAACCCCGGGGCGAGGGGCATGACCCCCCACACAGTCAGAAGTCCCTTAGTGACTTTGGACTCCCCCAAACTTCCCGCTCACAGCGTGCCGTCGGTCAGAGGCCTTAACAGTGACGTCGTCAGTCAGCACGTGTGTGTATGTTACGTGTCACGTGTGGGTTCTGACGGGGGGTCAAGCTGAGGAGAGACGGTGTTATCAAGACCATGGTAAGAAAGAGAAAACACATGTATGATTCCGCACCGCACTTGCCAGAAGAGACCCTTGTGTCCGTGAGTCCGCGTGTCCCTGGACTCGTGTGTCCGTGCGTCCAAACCCTTGTGGCTCGCAGCTCGGCGGTACACGCTCCAGATCGCTACAGCCTCTGTGAGTTCCCTGTAGGGTCAGAAAGGACACAGAGCGTCATGCTGATTGTCAAGGGCACGCACGGCTTCCAGGGGCCCAGACGGTGAGAAGTGTTAGCTTCTAGCCTCGCGTCCCCCGTTTGGAATCTGCACCCCAGGAGGGAGCCGTGTTGTAGGCCTCACGGGGCCATCGTTTCTGGCTTCAGAGGCGGGAGGGGACAAGGCCTGGGACTTGTTCTCACAGGCAGTGGCCCAGGAGAAGGATGAGGGGCGGACCCCCCGCTCCTGGGCTGTGGGTGCAGAGCCCCCGTCGCGTCGGCTGTCCGTGTCTTGAGGAGCACGCGCCGCCTGCCAGCAGGAGCAGTAGCTGCTCCCTGTGGACCCCTCTTTTTCTGTTTTGGGCTCATCTCAGAGACTTCCCCGGAGCTTGGCTCCCATGCCTCTCTCCCCTGCTCCTCTGGACCACGTCTGTGCCCTCCTGCTTGCACGCCGGGAGATCTTTCCCATGTGCCCCCCCCCCCCCCGACGCATCCCAGCCTGTCCCCACCAAGGGCACCGGGATGACCGTCAGTGCTTTGATGCTCAGAGGCCTCACCTTGCCTGTTGGGGACCCTTTGCTCGTTGGGGGGCTGTGGAAAAGGGCACCTGTGCTGGCTGGCCTGGCTCGTCCACTCCCCACCCTCTAGGCCAAGGGCGCTGATACCCATGGACATGGGAGGGGTCAAGGGGTGGTGTCCCCAGGGAGGGAGGGCGCTCCCAGCAGCCCTCATGGCAGCCGTACCACTGCGGGCCGGCCTCGGGCCTTTCTTCCCACGCGTCACTCAGCTGTGAGAGCTCTGGCCTGTGGGCTGGGCCTTGTGGCTATCTGGGGTGGTTGTATCTGGGGGTGGCTGGCTGGCGGGCTCGAGAGCCAGTTGGGGAGCCCTCAAGGGTTTTCCCAGAGACGACGTCTGGTGAGCTCTGAGGCGAGGCCGAGGGGTAGTTTTGTCCAGTATTGTGAGGGTGGGACCTTTGACTTTTGAGGTGGATGTGAAATGTGATGTCAGCACGTGGCAGGAGATGAACTTGCACTCATGGATGTGGCCAGCTCTCACGCCCGTGGACCAGCTCTCATATCCGTGGTTGTTATAAACCAGCTTTCACATCCGTGGACATCCGCAGATCAGCTCTCACTTTCACAGACCAGCTCTCACAGCCGTGGACATCCGTGGACCAGCTGTCATTTCCATGGTTGTTAGTAGATCAGCTCTCACATCCGTGGACATCCGTGGACCAGCTCTCACATCCGTGGTTGTTAGATCAGCTCTGCCATCCACGGAGCAGCTCTCACATCTGTGGACATCCACGGAGCAGCTCTCACATCTGTGGACATCCACGGAGCAGCTCGCACGTCCCCTAGTAAACTAGCTCTCACTCCGTGGACATCTGCGGACTTAGCTCCCACACCTGGGGACCAGCTCTCGGTTGTCTGTACCCCAGCCCTCATGTTCCCGGCGGCCAGATGCACAGAGCCCTGGGCAGGGGGTGGGGTGGGGTGGGGGCTCGGGTTTGGCACGTGTCTAGTCCAGGGGCTTTGGCTGCCATCTTTCCCATCAGGTTGCTGGTGCTGCAGGGTCAGCTGGCTGGTGTTGGGGCTGTGGGAACTTGAGAGTGACTCCTGGCTCTGTTTGCTGGTCACAGCTGTTTTTTTCTTTAGCGAACGAATTGCAGATTTGAATGTTTTGCAGCTCCATCTCTAAGTTCAGCCTGCAGAGCTCGCTGTCTCCCATGGGATTCCCGCCGACCTGGGGCCAGGGGACTGTCCCCTGTGCACTGGTCCTCCTGCCCCTTGCCTCCTGAGTGCGGCCTCAGCCCAGTGGTCAGTCTGCCACTCCTCACCCTGACCCCACGTCTTGTTCCTCATTCCCTTCTGAAGGCAGGTTCCTGGGGAGACGGGAGGGCAGGCACACGGAGCGGGACCTGCGGCCACTCCCCTGCAGGCTGACCCCGTCTTGAGCTCCCCACAGGCTCCAGCTGGACAGGCCCCCGCCTCTGGGGGCATCTCTGCCAGCCCACACGGGAAGTCTTGGTCGAGCAGCATGCAGCCCGTGCCGTGCCCTCGACTCCTGCCTGGGGGAGCTGACGGCACGCGGTCTGCGCCTGTCACCCTGGAGCCCGCTTCTTACCAGGGTGCCTCAGAGCCGTCGTTTGCCTGGGACCCTGGGCCACCGGGGCCACCGTCTGAGATAGTTAGGTGAGCCCTCTTCTCCCTGGACCTACCGAGATGCAGGGTCCGTGGGGCACTTATCCTGCTGTGACCGTGGCTTCCCTCCCAGGACAGCGTGGGACCTGGGGTCAGTGTCTCAGCTGGCCCGGTGTGTCCCTTGCAGAAGGGAAGCCCTGTGAAGTCAGGGCTGGCCACGCACCGCCTGCCTCCCATGTCACTGTCCCCAGGAGCTCACAGGCAAACCTAGGGACCCGTCTTGGAGTTCACCTTGTGAGAGGGAAGGCCTGAGAGGTTGGCCGTATCGTCCCTCTGTCTTGTCTCTGTCCGTGAGAAGAAAACCTGAGTCAGAGCTGGCAGACGGCAGAGCAGGGACCGCTGGCTCGTGGCTGACTTCTCACTGCCGTGGGGGGAGGCGGGAGGGGGCTGAGGCCCGACTCCGGGAAGCGCACGTGAGGGCCGCGTTCTGAGGAGCTGGGAGGAAGGTCCGGCAGGGAGCCGTGGGTCATGCCCACTCCCCTCCGCTCTGTCCGTCACGCATGCTCCTCGGCCTCTGGGCCCAGATGGCCTGCTTGGCGGCCTGTCTTCGGGGAACGGGCCTTTCTACGGTTCCCACCTGCTGGCCCCAAGCAGGGTACCCCAGGGCTGCTTATTTCTACATGGCACGGGCCCAGCTTAGCCGGGGCTCCCCTCGTCCTCCGTCTCACGCTGCCCTCTGCCCAGACCCATTGAGAGGGTCAGAACCTTCTGGGATGTTTTCAAAGGAGCAGTTGTCAGACTTGACACGACGTAGTTCTAGAAGTTGTTTTAAATGTGTGGTGCTGGCCACATTGCACTGGGACCCCTTCTAAGTGGGGGTCACCGCAAGTCCGTGGTCTGGCGTGCTCGCATTTGGAGACGGCGACTGCACTCGACCCAAGTCGGGAAAGTGGTGGGAGCCGCCGCGCTGCAGGGGTCAGCTGGGGAAGGGGGAGCCGTGCGAGGATCCGGGGAGAGTCCCCCCGGCCCGAGGCGGGAGAGCCACAAGAGTGGAGGACAGGAGGGGACAGGAGGGCACCAGAGGGCACGTGGGTGTTGGGGGCGGGCCTGCGGGGTGCGGGGTGCCTGGGCGTGAGGGAGGCTGTGCCGGTCCCGGGGAGGGGTGCCCGGGCTGCTGGCGCCCCAGGGCTGATGGCTCCTTTGCATCCTGGATGTGGGGAGGGGGTTTTGGAAGGGGGCCCGGGGCTCCAGCTGGGTTTGGGGGACACGCTGATTCCAGGGCCCTGTACCATGAGGAGGAGGAGAGGGTGCACGTGATCCTGGGGCCCTTGTCCTTTCGTTTTCTATGATTTTTCTATCTAAAACTTTCACCTGACCCTCCCGTTGGCTTCGGAGTGGCTGAATTTGGAAACTGGGCCCGACTGGAAAGCAGCCCGCTGTTTGGTTTGGAGTCCAGGTCGTGAAGCCGGAGGGTGCTGGGAGCAGCCCCCCAGCGGACCGGGGGTCACCCCCGGCGCAGAGCGCGTGCAGCCCACCGGTCTGGCTCTGGCCTTTCTCAGGGGCTCAGGCGGCCCCCGGGGAGCGGTCCGGCCCGGAGCCTGTGTGGCTGTGAGCGATCGTGGGTCAGCTGGTGCCGTCACGGCCCTTTCCAGGGTGACCGCATGGCTCCGAGTGAGGATGTGGCTCTGCGCTCGCCGCGCCGTGTCCGCGGCTTTCCCAGACGTGGCCTGTGTTGTCGTGAGCATGGAACGCACGCGGGCAGGACGAGCAGGAGAACGTGGCCGTGTGTTTGCAAAGACCGTAATGACGGGTCGTATACCGAATACCTTTAAGACGAAGGCAGTCCTTTTCTCAGGACCGCTGTTGGGAAGCGAGGTGTCGAGTGGGTGTCCCACAGGACAGCAAACAGGAAAACAAGGGGAAAGCAGGGAAAACAGTATCTGCCTTCTCCCGGACACACGGGCGGCTCTGCCGGTCATCCTGCGCTTGCCGACGCAGAACTGGTAGGGCTCCGTAACTGGCGTTTATGACTCTGTGTTTGGGGCCAGTTGTCAAGGAGATGCACGCATGGGGAGGTGGGCTCCAACCCCATCCCCGGCCGATGTCCCGAGGCCAGCGAAAGGGAGGAAGGAAGGTTCCTGGGACCTGCCTCTGTGGGCCAGCGGGCCGGCAGGCCCGGCTTTCGCCATCGGGTTATTCGCTGCCACCGACCTTCGTGCCCTGGCCTCCGGCTCGGTGGCTGGAGTCTCCTCTCGAGTCTCCTTGCTTCTGACTTCTTCCCACCTGTTGCTGTCCTCTTGGCGTGGCTGGAAGGCAGGGAGGCTCCTGGGAGCGTGGCTGCCCTCCTTCTCGGGAAGACTGCAGTGGGCCCTTGAAGTGGCAGGCCACCAGGGAATGCGGTTTGTCCCAAAAGCTCCACGGCTTCCTCCTGGGCCTAGTTCTGCCACTGCGTGTTGTGAAGTGTTGGACGTGTCCGAGGCTTTGACCCCGTCTCCGTGGGTGTGCGACCCAGGGTTTCTGTGGTGGCCGCGGCCACGCCCAGCATCTGACTCCGTGCTCCCCCCCGCCCCCCCGCCCCGAGCCAGTGGCTGTGGACGTAGTCCTCGTAATGCCGACCCGGATCCAAACGCTCTAGTCTTATTTGGAGGAGAATGTGTATCTCAGGAGTGTTTCTTAAGTGGCCAAAAAATTAAGGTTAAAAATAAATAGTGGGATGAAGGCTGTGGGGAAATGTCTGTGTGATTCTGGGTCGCGTTTAGAGTTCCTGGCAGTGCTGGGACTTTCCTTGCGGTCTGAGAGTTCTGCTCTTTAAGATGGCTACATTTGGGGTTTCCTTGTTCATGCAGCAAGTGTTTACTGAGTGCCTGCTGTATGCCTCGCCCCATGCTGGACGTGGGAATATATCTCGGAGCTCTGAGCTGTGCTGGGAGAAACCAGCTGGATAAGCCTGGTGTGAGCCTCATGGGGACGGGAACTGGCCGCTGCTGACCCGGAGATGGGGGCTCCTTCAGTGCCCACGCTGGAGCCCCTGCCCTTGGGCGCCGCCCCTGCGGGCGCCCCCCTTACCGGGAGCCCCTCTGGCAGACGTAGTAAAGACAGCAGTGAGCCATTTCCACGGTGCCTCTTTACAGCTCTGTGCTGAGCAAACGTCACCGCTTGTCTCACACAGTGTATTTGAAGGGGCGCACATCTGAAAATGTATTTTAATTCCAAACCTAAACCACTTAAGGAATAAGCCAAAGGCTCTCTAAAGCACCCTCCATTCTTCCCCTTGAACCTAACACAGTGGGAACTCAGCTTGCAGTGTGGACGGCACAGCAGACCCCTGCGGTTGTAGTGGACGCGAGCACAGCCTTCCCGGCGGCCCGGATCAGGGTCAGCGCGGGAGGGCGGGGCCGGAGGAGTCCTCTGCGGCCTCGACCTTGGCCAGCACAGCAGCCCCTCTCCCATGTGCACACATGTGTGGCCTCCCCTCCTACTTCAGTCTCTGAATTGGGTTTCCGTCCTGGAGAAGAGCCTGGTGGGGTCTTTCCTCCATGTTGCTGCCAGGCACATCAGCGGACCAGGGGCCGCGGAACGTGGGAAGGGGGCAGTGAGGCCTTGGGCTCGGGCCGCAGGAGTGACCTCCGGGTGCGACTGTCAGCTGGCCACTGGCGCTGCGCTCCCTGGTTCTCCGAGGAACCTACCAAAGCTAAATCAGCTTTAAGAGAGTAACTTGTTCAAATGATTTTGAAAAAATTAACAAAATGGATAAATTTCTAGCAGACTAAGCACAGCTGCACCGACTGAGGAAGAGAGGGAGAGCTCAGCCGGGCGGCACCGACTGAGGAAGAGAGGGAGAGCTCAGCCGGGCGGTTATTAGAGGAAACAGAGCGCCGGACTCGCCAAAGCTTTTGCCCCCAGCGGCGCCCGGCGTCAGGGAACGGCCGACTCCGGTCCTGCGTGAGCTGTCGTGGCGCCAGGGGGGTTAAGATCGCTTAGGGACTGCGGAGCCCGAGGAGTCGTGTTCGGCCCAGCAGCACATGGAGACGGTGGAGTGTATTTGTATTAGGTGTGTCAGCGTAGGTTTGCATTTGGAAAAATTGGGTAACGTAATCCAGCGTGTTAATAAGTGAATAACTTATCAATAGGAAAATATCTCTTTTTTGGTCATCTCTATAGATACTAAAAATATATTTGGTAAAATTTAACACCTTTTGATTAAGCAGTGGTTACTCTTAATAAAATTGAAATAAGTAAATATTTCCTTAATATTGTTTTAAAATAGGGAAATAAAACATTTCCGTTAAAGTCAGGGAAAGACAAAAATACTTGATATAAAGATGATTACTTAAATAGTTTTAAAAGCTTTAGCTACTGCAATCAGTAATTAAACAAGAAAAGACTATAAATACTGAAATATTAGAATGGAGAGAGAATTATTTATATATGTGGTTAGGCACTTGGGAAAATGTGAGTTTACTGAAGATGTGTGATATGCAATGAGAGCATTTAGTGATGAAATTGATACATAAAGGTCAATAGCATTCTTACATCTCCGGACAGTAAACAGAAGACCGCCCACTTGTGATAATGAAACACAAGGGCATGAACTTAGGAGCTGTGATCTCTGTGTGAGGACAGTGTTGGAGTGTCTCCGAGGAGTCGCTGGAAACAACGTACCTGTTATGACTGCAAAGACTTAACTAGGCAGAACTAGTAACTTTTGCTAATCTTTAAAGCTAGCTAATCTCCTGGGAAACACACTGTGTCCGTTGGGATGCTGAGAGTTGCAAGGAACAGAATCCCTTCCTGACGGGCTGTTGTGGGATCGCGCACATAGTGGGAAGTTTGCTGGGCAGGGCCGGGCAGCTCGTGTGCCATCTGGGGACCAGCGCCCCCCCCATCTCCGTAGTGCCACCGCTCTGTCCCTCCAGTAAGGGCTAGATGCCACCATCAGATCCTCATGGCACTTTGGAAGGAGAGACACTGGGTGGGAGTGGGAGCATATCCCCCCAAAAAAACCCAAACAAAACCCCATCTTTTTCCCAAAGAAAACGAACACACTCGCTGGGAAAGGTATACCCCCATGTCCCCTGCAGCTGAGACACGGAAGCAAACCCAGCTTTGCCCATCGATAGAAGAGTGCATAAAGGACTTGTATATTTGTGTATAATGGACTGTTACTCAGCCATAAACAAGGACATCTTGCCATCTGCAGCAACACGGATGGAGCTAGAGAGCATTATGCTAAGTGAAATAAGTCAGAGGCAAATGCCGTATAATTTCACCTACACGTGGAATCTAAAAATCAAAACAAATGGCACAGCAGAAGTGGACTCGGGCACAGAGAACAAGCTGGTGGTTGCTGGAGGGCAGGGGCTTGGGGGATGGGTGAGACAGGAAGGACCCCCACCCCAACATTTCCTGGGGCAACTTTAAAAAAATTTTTTTAAAGATTTTTATTTATTTGTGTATTTGAGAGAGAACATGAGAAGGGGAAGGGTTGGAAGGAGTAGGAAGCCTGATGTGGGACTCAACCCTGGGACTCGGGATCATGACATGACTTGAGCCGAAGGCAGACGCTTAACCGACTGAGCCACCAGGCGGACCCCTGAGGCAACTTTTATACTACTTTGTATAATTGGAGATATTTTCTAGTTTGGGACAATTTTAGATTTACCGGTGGCAGAGAAGGCGCTCGCATCCCGTGCGTCCCTTCAGATGCGCGTCTCATGGGACCACCGCACCTTTGTCAAGC
>JAPYYM010001754.1:0-13092 GCA_028534135.1 Potos flavus
TCAACAAATATTTATGTGCTCCCCGTCCTGACACAGAACGTGGCCTTAGGCATCCACAGATGTACTGCCTTGGGTTGTTATTCTTTTCAATCCATTACGAAATCCGCTTGGGCATAAGATATGGCAGTATTTTATATGTATTTTATGTGTCGTTAGTGGGAGTGAGTTCTTTCTTGTTTTGTTATTAAAATAGTATCAGATGAACTGCTAAGGAATCAGTCCTTCCTGAAAATGTGTGTTTCTCCACTAGCCAGCTTCGTGATGTCCTTTTGGGCACCAAGCATGCACTGAAGTGCAGGCTTAGATTGATTTGGAGTAATTTCTTTTTGAAAGTTTGTGCCAGTTCTTTTTCCTCTCCAAAAGAAATGGTTTCGGAGCATGGGCTCCTTGCCTAATGTCAATTCCGTAAGGCTCCTGTGTGTGTGTGTGTGTGTGTGTGTGTGTGTGTGTGTGTGTGTGTGTTTGCGTGTGTGTTTGCCTTGCCCCCCCTCCTTCCCCTCATAACTGGCCTTTGCCACGACGAAGATGTGTACCTGTAATCAGGCATTTCTTTCCTTGAGAGTAATTTGTCATCCCAGACAGCACGGAGCAGAAGACCAGGCTTGAGTGGGGGGAAGGCGAAGTTATATAAACTGTATTCATAGTTAAATATTTGCTTCCAGGGAAGGTGAAAGATGCTTTGTACTTTTTCCTTTGGCTTTTTTCCTCTAAGAGAGCTTGTCATGCAACAACACAAAAAAGTGGCCAAAGGCGGAGAAAACTCTTCTCTTTTCCATGTTGGTTTGTTTTTATTGTAAGACAAAACTTTCATGTTTTATTGTTATGAAGTTTAAACGTGGCCTAGAGGTGCCAATCTTTAGTGGAAACAGCTGCAGAGTGGGTGTCCCCGGATCAGGTGGGACTTTCTTTGAAGCAGCATGTTGCCTTTTAAAAGAAATCCAGCATGTGAGAACTTGAGCGTGTAAACTCATCAGCGGCTCCGTCGTCGCTAATCTCGCAAATAACCGAGATAGCGAAGTTTAAATAAAACCTTGGCATTGAAAAAAATCAATTTCTGTATTATTTTTTTCTGAAGAGAACAGTCTTGTTATTTTGTGTCTTAAAAATACAGAAACGGAGGGGGGGAAATCACTCTTAAGAATTGAAGAGGTAGGGGCGCCTGGGTGGCTCAGCGGGTTAAAGCCTCTGCCTTTGGCTCAGGTCATGATCTCAGGGTCCTGGGATCGAGCCCCGCGTCGGGCTCTCTGCTCAGTGGGGAGCCTGCTTCCCCCTCTCTCTCTGCCTGCCTCTCTGCCTGCTTGTGATCTCTCTCTCTGTCAAATAGATAAATAAAATCTTAAAAAAAAAAAAAAGAATTGAAGACGTAGCAGCCAGTTGGGAGACCACAGAGCACACTCTTTTGGTTAGTCTGAACTGGGATTTTGATCTCGGACTTGCAGATAGGTGCCTTTGCTGGGAGCAGAACTGGGCATTGGGCATAGACCTGAGCTTAAGTGTCTAGGAGAAAGATTTCCTGTGCTCTATTGACTGATGTTGAGACATTTCTCCTCTCTGTGATGAGCGTTGCTGGTAGCAGTGGGTTACCATCATTCTTGGTCTACTACTTGGAAAAGTTGAGCGTCTGAGAGCTTTCTTTCCTTGGGGAAAAGTAAGAGAGGCATGGAGTCAGAGGGACAAGAAAAATGCTGAAATATTTTCCTTTTGGGCTTTTGATTTGTTTGCCAAAACATTGCCTTCCAGATGGAGAAGACCAAAAGCTCTGATTGTAAGCCATTATGTTTTTACTGGCCTACCTCCCCATCCCATTGCCTGGTTTGAAATCTGTAAGCCAGTCCAAATCCTTTACCTCATTTTCTAGTACCAATTTACTGTCTTACTCATCTTCCAGCTGCAAGGGGGCGAGGCAAGTTGCTTTGAAATTGAACCCGGTGCCATTTTATAAACTGGGCGCAACAGCAGATTCTGGCCAAGGAGTATCAGTTGTGCTAGCTCGCGCTTCTCTGAAGCTCTTGAATCTCACCTAGCAGGTGGACTTGTGTCTGTGACATGTGCGGCAGGATTAGTCTGGGAATGAATCTGAACAAGCCCTTTTGGCCTTGTACAGACTTGTTAGTGCCCCGGTCGCCGAGCGTTCTGGGCTATTGCGTAGGAAGCACCATTCGGTTTTTGGCTGTATCTTACTTCGCTGGCAGTAGAAATCTTGACGCTCCAGCCTTCCCCTGGGAGGTAGGGATTGGGTCGGGGTTGAAACTGTAGGAGACTCCAGTGTCAAGACATAGTGGGGAGGGTGGCATTGGAGTCTGGCAGACCTGGGCCCCGTTCACTGCTCTTCCACTCACTAAACCAGGTACCCTCCAGCAAATTATTTTCTGCGTCTGAAAAATGGGGGATATTACCGTATCAGGTTGTCATTTGGTTTGAAAGAGAAATTTGGGGGCGGGGTGGGGGAAGAGGATGGTGGGTACTCATGGGAAATAACAAAACGTTAATTCCTTTTCCTTCACTGACTGTTGTGGTCTGTAAACTGACGAGCTTTCCACCATATTATAAATTACATGGACATTAGGGTGACATGAGTGATTTTCAGATACCGCATTTTAAAGTTGAGCACCAAACCTAATGCAGGGTCTGTTGGCCAGGGCAAAGGCACGATTTGTAATGAAAACTCATATTGTATAGGATGCAGTCATAGGGAAGACACCTATGCTGTGGCCATATATATGTGGCAGGCGAGAATGATCAGAAATCATTCTGAGTAAGTGGCATAAATACTTTCTTCAGGCTGCCATCAGCTGGGGGGTTGCAGGGGTGGATGAAACTGATGTGGACGCGCTTGCTTACTTGTGCCCACATTGTGTGTTTGGAGCCGAGCGGTCAGGCTGCTGGCCGGGGAAGTACGTTGAGTGTTTACATTGCAGTAGCCTAACATCATGGTTAGAGAAGAAGCTCTTGGAATTCCAACAGTCAAAATTGGAAAACTATTAAGGCAAAGTGAGAATCGGGACTTCCTTGTGGTGCTTAATTGTAAAGAGGTTGGTTGGGGGCTCAGCTGGACCCTGGAGTAGACTTTTTGTAAAGAGCCTCAGAATACTCTGAAAGGCCTGAAAACAATTGTCATGTCTGAAAAACAAGTATAAAATCAGACCTTGGCGCTCTTCCTTGGTGTGTATAACTGTTTCGATAATGGAAAAATGAGTTTACTTCAAAGTTTGGGACATGTATCACTATTGTATGGGGGGTGTGTGTGTGATTTTCTTTTTTTTCCCTAAAATGGTACCATAGACCCAAAAAAAATTCTTTCATTGGTTCTACATTCATGTTAACACATTTTTAAAAAGATTTTATTTATTTATTCATGAGAGATAGAGTAAGAGAGAGAGAAAGAGAGGCAGAAGGAGAAGCAGGCTCCCCACAGAGCAGGGAGCCCAGTGCAGTACTCGATCCCAGGACCCTGAGATCATGACCTGAGCCCTCGACTGAGCCACCCAGGCGCCCCTCATTTTAACACATCTTATGAAAAAGATGTAACTAGCACTCAAAGCTATGATTACACCAATATTATTTAAGTTCAGGCCAAATTCATTTAATTAAATACGTGCATTGATTTTTCTTTTTCTTTTTTTTTAAGAAAATGATTAATTGCGAAGGTAATGTAGATTTAGCAAAAATTGTGATGGCAGTGCTAGAGTGACTAGATTTGAGAAATACTGGTAAAAATAAGGATCTGGTTGTTTTCCCCCACAAGCTTAGGTTCCTGTGAGTTCGGTTTGAAAATTACGTTGTTGTTTTTTTTTTTCCTACCAGACCATTAAAATAGGCTTGCATCTGTTCTTTTATTTTGAAAGATAGTGGTTGAAAATGCCCTATGAGTAAAAACAAGGGAAAGGGACTGATCTCCACATTCAGGGCTTTTGAGGAAATACTTTCCCTCTGACTGAGGACTCTGACTTGTGTCTGACATGGGACAGCCTTTGGGAATGTTCTGGATCACTCCTTTCCCTGTTCCTCAAAAAGTAGCCATCACTCAAGATGGTAAATGACAAGGAGAGCTTCCGGTTGACATCGTTTACAGTCTGCTGTTCTTGCTCCGGCACCCCTTCAGTGGAGGGCTCGGAGCGCCCCGGATGCCAGACACTGTTTGCAAGCGGGGCCCAGAGCGTCTACTCAAGCACTGTCTCTTGGCTCGTTCCCCTGCCCCACCAGACTTGTCTAGACAGAATTGGGAATAAAGTGTCTCTCCCCCGTTTTCGGCAGAAGGACCAAAGGCATCTGTAAAGCCTCTGACGATAAAGTTAGAAATGAGAAAATCAACTCGGTACCAAATTATTTAAGAAAAAAATTTGTTTTATAGATGTTCACATTTATGAAATGCTCATTTTATTTTTGTTAAGTTACTGTTACAAGATTTAACATGTTTTTCCTCCCTCTTTGTAGGTACTGGTTTTGGATTAGGACTTGTTTTCTCACTTACCTTCTTTAAAAGTAAGTGTGACTTTTACTACCTTTTCAACATAATGTCCTCGTGCACACGCACACACACACACACAGCAGGCACACTTCTGGAGGGCACAGCTACCTGGTTGCCACCCCGTTTATGGGTGTAGGTAGGCCACTGTCAAAGGTGCTAGACAGAGAACGTGGACTCGGAAAAGGTCAGAGTGGGTTGGGCACCTCCAGAGTTCCCCCTGGGTGTTGAGTCAGGGTGCCTGATATCTTCAATATGATATCATCTGAAAAGCCTGTGCTTTATGCCAGTGAGTCACTTGGCCAAATCTGCATGCTCAAATATTTCTAATTAATTATAAGTTTTTTAAAGGAACTTGAAAATGAGTCTTGCTGGTCATAAAAACAAGTGGCCCAGAAATGCACACGCTTTTTGTCCAGAAATTCTCCGAAGCAAAGGTCGGGCAATATCCCTTTCATTCTGTGGACAAAATTCTGAAGTTTGGTTATTGAATAGAAGCCAGAGGGGTCACTTTGACCCATTTCCGTGAAGAATGGGTGGGGAACACATGACCAGCGAATCCTAATACACAGTGCTGACGCAGAATAATCACGTACAGTTTTGGCGTAAATAGGCTTTATGATTTGCTGCAATCAAAATTCACTTGGTTCTGTTTAAAATTCAAGCACCTTCGCGAAAGGTGGTATTTTTTTTTCTTCTTTTTTTTTTTTTTAAATTTGACAGAGAGAAGAGAGATCATAAGTAGGCAGAGAGGCAGGCAGAGAGAGAGGGAAGCAGGCTGAGCAGAGAGCCCAATGCGGGGCTTGATCCCAGGACCCTGAGATCATGACCTGAGCCGAAGGCAGAGGCTTTAACCCACTGAGCCCTGAGATCATGACCTGAGCCGAAGGCAGAGGCTTTAACCCACTGAGCCACCCAAGCGCCCCAAGGTGGTATTTCTGATGAGGTTAAGAAATTAGTTAAAATGAGCAAACGATTAGAACGGATATATATAAAAATTAAAAGGTTCAACTGTGTCTGCCGTTGTCCTACTGCACCATCTGTTAAGACCGCGAACCCGGCAGCATAGGTACTTAATAAATATTGGCTCAATTAATAAATTCAGTAATAGACTCCCTTTCCCGGTTTTTAACTATTGATTAAACAGCGATAGAAACGAATGGCATGTTACAGTCATCAGTAGGAGGCATGTTGAATATTTATTAAACCCTAAGTAAATGTGTTTAAGCCAGAGAAAAAGCTTTATCTTCTCTTAATGGTTCCCTATTGGGATTTTCCTCTTTCTGTTCCCCAGGAAGAATGTGGCCGCTAGCCTTTGGTTCTGGCATGGGATTGGGAATGGCCTACTCCAACTGTCAGCATGATTTCCAGGCTCCGTATCTTCTACACGGAAAATACGTCAAAGTACGTACAGAGTTGATCTCTTTCTTTTCAGAGGCCAGGCATTTTCCCGGAGCACCTGAAGAACTCCTCGGAGCACGTATAAACCAGTAAACGGCGTGTGTCATGGTGGCGCCGTTGAGCTCCTGGTTGCTCTTTGGCCTTTAGTGATGTCGACCCCGCTTGGGCGCCTCGAGCCTCTCCCTCCCGCCGTGGCCTGAGACGCCCCCCTGCATTCACGTAGATGCTCTCACGTTAGCGAGTGGAACGCATGGACCTGCCGGGAGAAGTTCGTCACCTCGGACGGCAGATTCGTCTTAAGTCTCTGTACGCGGCGCTTAGGTTCCCCATCTCAGTGCGCTGTCAGCAGCTCACACGGGCTCCGGCCAAACCTAGAGACGGCTGGCACTCCGCATTCTTCTGCTGCTTGTTGCAGAGGGGAGGGTCTCGACTCTGAGTCCCATCTGATTCTGCTGAAGTCCTCGTCGACAGGTGGATTTTTAATAAGGGGGGCAGGATGAGAACCCGCGGCCCGCGCCTCAGGAGGGAGAAGGTAGCCCGTCTCCTGAGGCTCCTCCCGTTGCCTTACTTTACGTGACTGATTACCGTCGGGTTTGGGGGAAAGGACCATGGGAGGCTGGGGGCCCCAGGACAAGGGTGGTGTTTATTTTTGTATCCCCAGGGCCTGGAACAAAGTAGACACTCAGATAAATAGGAAATGACTGAGTGAAGTAAACTGTCTCCTCGTAGATGTGCCTGTGGCCTCGGGCTTACTCGGGCGTAGTCTTCGTGGCAACACCAGCTCCAGTGTGGAGCGTCCCGTTGCCTGGATGTATGGAATCGCCTCCTCTCTGGGTCACCCTTGACCTAGAGTCGCTGTGATCTGGGCAGCAGCAGGGCAGCAAGGGGAGAGGGCCCAGAAGCCAGGAGACCGGGCTGTGGGTCCCGGGCCACCCACCGCTTGCCTCCTGTGTAATCTTGAGTTTTCACTTCTGAGATTCTGGCTTCTGTCTATAAAATGAGGGTCATGATTTCTGCCCGCGTGGTCGCTGGGAGAATGCGGTGTGAAAATGATTTGAAACTGTGAGGTGCCACATCTATAGGAATGTTGGCGGTGATAGTTGAGGCCCGCCAGGAAAGGGTGATTGACTTACCCACCGTTCCACCGAAATAACAAGTAGAGCGGAAGATGTCTTACCGTCGAGTGTCCCGGTTCTGGTCGAAAGCTGGAGCCACAAGGGTCCCCAAAGCTCAGAGGACAGTCCCCACCGCAGCTCAGTGGCCTCTGTCTCAGACCTTGCTCAGACCGCCCGCTGCCTGCCGGGCCCCCAGCCCGCGCGTGCTCAGCCAGAGAACTGGGGGGACAGCGTGAGCCGTCGGGCCAGGGAGCCTGGGCGCCCTCCGCCGCCCCCGGTGGAAGTGGCCGGCCCTGCGCCAGAGCCCGGGTGAGGCCCTCGCGGGGATGAGAAGAGGCGCAGCTGCGTGGCACCAAAGCCGACGACACTCAGTTTCCACCGTGCCCGACCCTTTGCTTTCTCGGCCCACAGCTGGATTTGGGGGAGAGCAGAAAGAGACCGGAGGGCCTTTGGGTCTTTTAATTGTTCGGAAGGTTTTCCGTGTTCCAGACTTGAGTTGTCATGGATCGTGGCTTGGGGGCGATTATATGCATATTATACGTTTCATGGCTCGGAGCTACCAAGGAAAATATCGTTCCTTTCTAACAGCCTTGTGTGTACTGCTCCCAAATGGCCCCGTAACCGTACCTGGACTTGAGTGTGGGCCTCTGTGTGCCCCCCCCCCCCCCGCCCCGTTCTCTGCGGAGAGGAGTCCAGCGCAGGGCTCTTTGAGGTAGTCCTCTCACGGTCGGGGGCTGCTGAGGGCCCGCTCCGCCTTCGTGGGCCCTCCTAGGTGCCTCGCCTTTCTGTTCTTTCTCGAGACCTCCGGCCCGGTAGAGTGGGAGAGGTTTCCCTTACTAACCTTCTCCAGCAGGTGAGGAAACGCCGACTGATCCCAGAGCTGCGCCGTGTCCGCTCCCCTTGATGCAGCCCTGTGACGAGTGTCAGGCACAGTTGTCCAGGGACTGACTCTGGGCCTTCCCCCCCGGCCCCCCCCCGGGATTAGGGAACCACTCTGGAGGCTCTGGGAGGGGTGTTCGCAGTTCACTTGTGAGACCGTTTTGTAAAGCACACGGGGTGTCAAGGTTTGGGGCCCCTGGGTTCCGTGGGTGGGAGATGGCTGTCCAGGTGCTGTGTCACACTTCTCATCAGAGTGTCCTTACTTTCTAGGAGCAGGAGCAGTGACTTAGACCCGAGAACATCCCAGTGGGAGGAGAAGAGAAATCATGTTTATTCCTCAGGAATACTGAAGTGCCCTGGAGTAAGCTGACATTCTTCTGTGACAATGTTATCAGTAACGCTTTAAACTCCAGCACATTGTTTATGTATTTGAAACGGAGTCTGTTTCTTGTTTTGTATTTTCTCTCTGGAAATTGCAAGGAGGTGGTCTTAAAAGAAATAAATTAAAAATAGGCAGCCCAGTGCATCGCCTGCGTTTCTTTGCCTTTGGTCTTTGAGCCGCAGGAAGACTGTCTGAACTGCCAGCAGCTGTGACCCCCTGGTCCCCGCCTTGCAGAGCCTTCCCGAAACCACAGCCGTGTGCTCCCCGCCCCCCTGCCCCCCCCCCCGCCACCCCTCGCCATGGGTCGTGTTCGCGGCCGCCTCTGCCTCACTTAGTTGGTGCTTGGAAGTGGCGGCTGCCTCGTCTGCTGATGACGACAGTGTCGTCTTGAGGAGCCTTGCCTTGCCGTAGCACCTCTTTAAGATCCTCGAGTCGTCCTCACCAGCAGACCCAGCGGGGCACGTCTCAGCCCCGCCTGCCGCCTGAGGGCCGTCGCCGGCGGTGTGGAAGGGTGCTGCGTCGGTGGCTCGCTCCGTCCACGTCACGGTTTCCCCCAGCTTTGTGGGGCTGGACCCAGCCCAGGCTTCACCTCGGGGGGCTTGGTCCTGGGGGTCCCGGAGAGCTCGTGGCGTACCCGCCCACCGGGCTGGAAGGCCATGTTTGGGGGTGACCGTATCTTCACACCGCAGCCGAAAGGTTGAGGACAGAGGGGCCACTTCTCGTGCCGTCTGTGAGTTTATTCCTTTGGTTTCACTTGAACCAGGGAGGCTAGACGCAAAAGTAATATTGCGGCAATTTCTCCTGAAGAAGTGTAGAAACCCGGAGAGAGCTCAGTCTTTGCTGTTGTGTTTTTTCTCTACAACAAAACGAAGCCGAGCGGAGCTTGATCCCACGGGTCCCTTGATCCGTGTTGAGTGAGCATCTCGTGTCAGCCAGGCACTGTCCCAGGCTGCAGAGATAGAAGGAGAGGTGAGACGCAAGCCTCTGCCCTCGAGCCACTCAGAGTGTGCTGGAAGGCCAGGCCTGCAGACTCTTGACGCCGAAGCAGAGGGGTGTAGAAGTGCAGTGAGAACCAAGGAGAAGGAGCAGCTAAGTGTCCTTCGGGCGGCCTGGCGGAGCAGGGTTACCGTGGACCGGTTCTCGAAGACGAAGAGCGGGAGGGTGGCTCATGTGAAGGTGCGGAGTCACGCGGCAGATGTGGTCGCTGGGGAATGACCAGCAGGTCCGCAGGGGCCAGGACAGATGTGGAGGGTGAGGCCAGGCAGCGGGGTGGAGCTAGCGTCTGCCCCCAGTTCTGGAACATTGATTAGACGGTTCCTGCAGGTACCGTAATGAGTAGATTCAGGGTAGAATCTTTTTTCCCTCCCTCTTATTTCCCTCCGTCATCCTTACCCGCCCGCCCCCTTCCACAAAGGGGTGCTAAGCGCTGGACCAGCACAGGCAGCAGTGGCTCTCTGCCCTGCGAGCCGTCCAGACTCCTCTGCTCTCGGGGCCTTTTCGTGGATTTGAATCACTTAAAGCCCAAAGTGGGCCTGGCCCAGGACTGGAAAGTGCCGGCCGGGGCTCGCCGTGGCCATCCTGCTGTTCCTCTGCCCTCTTCGTTCCATGGCCAGGACAACCCATCTCATTACAAGAAAAAATACCTTTGCAGCCTGTCTCATCCCTCACTCTTGTCTTCATATTTGCCTTAGAAATTGTTTCTCTCCAATTTTTCCATCTTTCTTCAGGCAGAGAGAAGAATAACAGGTCCCTTTCCAAAATAGAAGAAAACACAGGAAGCCCACTGGTTCTCTGAACAATGTCAGAAGAATCTAGAGTGGAAATGGGCACAGGAAGCAGGCTTCCCTGTCTCGCTTAGTTATTGGCTTGGGCATGATGTTTGGAGGGTCTCTGCGCAGCATCTTTGAAATGCCACTTCTGTGTTCGAGAAACCAGTCAGCTCTGCGAGGGAATGATTCCGGGCAAAGGCAGCATTGGCTGTTTGCTTTAATTACGAAGCATTTGTATTCCTGCCTTGTAGCTCTTAGACACTGGCCCAAAGCGCAGTGCTCGGTCTTGTCCCCACTCCCCGCCCCCATCTCAGCCTTCAGAAAGTTCCAGCTCGTTGGCAAAGGCACACATTCTGATCTACTTTAAGTTTCATTAGAAATTCAAGTCCTCTGGGGCTCTTTTCCCTTGTGGGGCTGTGAAACTTTGACTTTGCTTCTTGTCTGCCCTTCTGGAACCAAATACAAGGAAATTCATGGGTTCGGGGAGAGAGTGATGGGAACCCGGCTGGGCACAGGATGCTTGGATAAGGCTGTGGCGCCCCGAAAGTGGCCTGCTCTGCCAACACATAAATTCATAGTCTGAGCTTGACGCTGTATAATTTGGCCCAGAACAATATGTATTTTGAACTCATTTAGGTGAATGACTTTGGCATTCCAAGTACCCACTGGGGGAAGCCTTTATCGGGCTGCATTGGCCTTAGGCAGAAGTGGGCCTTTGTTCCGAGGAATGGCCTCAGAACACACTCTTGCTGAGCTCTCTCCTTAAGCGAGTGTCATCCCCTCTCATCCATTTCAAAAGATCCCTGACGCGGTCTTGAAATCATGCTTATAGGAAGGAGAGATCTATGTAGATTTGCTTTTAGTTTTCCCAAGCCTCACTGTTTACTTTTTTTTTTTTTTATGTAACCAAGCCATAATTACATTTTACTTGTCGTGGTTCAATCTGATTGTATTGTTGAAGGACTATTTTTGAACGTGTCCAAATAAACTCCGCAAAGTATTTCCACAAGGATGTACTCCGTGGGGCTGGAACGGCCTTCCTCCTGAGTGGTCCGGAGACACAAACAAGTTTCTTGTTGCATGCTTTCTAATTACATAAATGTGAAGGGATGGAAGGGAGAAAGTGGAAATTCTAAGTACCAAAAGGAATGTGAAGTTTAGAATAACAAGCTCATCTGGAAGCTATCACCACTTTTTTTCTTTAAGTGTGCTGCAAGCACCACATCGCCTCGGACACCAGAGGACGAGGTTGGGGTGGACACCGACCAGGGCAGGAGCGGGGCAGGGGGGTCCCGTGTTCACTGAGCAGCCCTTGTGTGGAGCCCGTGTGAGGGTCCGTGGTCGCCGTTACAGCCAGAAAGTAGAGGAAGGAAGAGGACAGGTGGGGAGCCAGTAAGAGGCGGGAGGATATACAGGAAAGAGCATGGGATTTGCAGTCAAGGAGCTGGGTCCGAATTCCCATTCCAACACTCACTCACCAAGTGGCTCCCTTCTCTGTAAAGGGAGCAAAAACGAATTCCTGCCTTACAGGCTTTGAGAGAGAAACATATGTGCTACCACAAGTACTGAAAGGAGGTCGTTGCTCTTTGAGTCGGAATGGAGCACATGGTATTATTTTTAGGGGTGGGAAGGGGACTGTTGCAGAGCCGACGGCATAATCCTTGGGCTCAAGGAGTCCGGTTCTTAGAGTCTAAATGAGCAGGACGAGAGAGAGAGAATGGAGGTCTCAAATGAGTTTCTCATAATAAAATAAACTCAAAGTAGTTAGAAAACACTGTATCTTCATGAGTAAGTTTTAATGTCATTTGTTTTCACTCTGCTCCGTGACTGTGGCGTCTCCCCTTCCGACACAACCCGAGCTAAAACAGTTACTCGCTGAGCATCCTAGGTATGCAGCAGGGGCAGGGGGACGGGACACGAAGGAAGCAGAATGAGCTGGAGAGGAGCTCGGGCCCGGCAGGAAACAGCACGGGGAGCGAACACTTGTCTTCGGGATAACTGGCTTCAATTGTGCGATCCTCACTTTGGAGCCTGGAGCCCGGAGATGTAAGTGGGGGAAGGCGACGTCAAGAATTGCTGGAGGAATTCGGGAGTGGGCAGAAGAGGAGTCTTTAATAGGGAAGGAACTGGGACTGGGAAAAGGAGCTCATTATCAGCTGTCAGCCAAGTCATCTTTCCCTCTTCCTGGTCCGGCCAGTCTGAGCCAGGCAGAACTTAATTTGATCACTTCGCATGAATGCGTAAGTATTTATGGGGCACGGGCTTGATGCCGGTTACGGTTCACAGGCTTTACATACGTCACGATGCTTCATTTTTATAACTCTATGAGAGAAGTACTCTTATCCTCATTTTATAGATGAAGAAACAGATTTGGGAAGGATAAATTAACGTGCCCAAGGACTAACAGCTAAGAAGTGATACAGGCAAGGTTTTTATCTGATTCTAGAACCCAAGCTCTTAACTACTCAGTTGAAAACTCGAAACTGGGAAGGATCATTCAAAGGGGCTTGATCCAGTTTAAGTCTGATTTGAGACACTTGAACTGGTTGAAATTGGATCCGTTTCATTGAGTTTAAACTGATAAGAACAAGTTGATTCAATTTCAACTCAGCTGTATTTATTTAAAAAACAATTCCTATGTTTATTAATCAGAAGCATAATTGCCAATCAGAGCTTCAGGTCAGTGTTACTGATGAGTTTTGCTAAATCCTTGCAAATGTGATAAGTAAAGCATCATGGCATTTTATTGACCTATGCATCTTAAAAACTACCCTTTTCAATTAGTTTTTTTTTTTAATTTTTTTTATTTTTTAATTAAAGTATTATTTGTTTAATTAAAGCATTATTTATTTAATTAAATAAATTAAATAAAATAAATTTTATTTATTTTTATTTAAATAAATTAAATAAATTAAATTTTGTTTAATTAAAGCATTATTTATTTAATTAAAGCAAATTAATGTATTATTTGCCCCAGGGTACATGTCTGTGGATCCTCAGGCTTACACATTTCACAGCCCTTACCATAGCACATACCCTCCTCAATGTCCATAACCCAGCCACCCTGTCCCTACCCGCCCC
>JAPYYM010001756.1:0-13090 GCA_028534135.1 Potos flavus
GGGGCAGAGAGGTCCCTCTGGGGACCTTGGGAGCGCTCATCTTGTCCATGAAGTGGGACCACGATGGCAGCTCCTTCACAGCCGTTGTGAACGATGGGAGGGGACGCGCCACGTGGATTTCTGCCGGGACACAGCCTGCATCACTGTCGCCGCGGGGCAGACCCAGGCAATGGGCAGAGGCGCCGCCTCCCTGCGGGCGGTGTTGGCGAAGCCGAGAACCAATGTACTTAGCTCAACGTGGTGGTTTTTCAAAGAACTGGGTGCTTCCTACACAGACGCGCTGAGCCAGGGGCGCCTGGGGGGCTCAGTCTGTGGGGTGTCCGACTCTTGGTTTCGGCTCAGGTTGTGGTCTCAGGGTCATGGGATCAAGGCCCACAATGGGATCTACTCTTGGTGGGGAGTCTGCCTGAGATGCTCTCTCTTGCTCCCTCTGCCCTGCCTCCCCCCACCCCTCAAATATATAAATCTGAAACAAAACAAAACAAACCACATTGAGCCAGACCTCTTCGGGACACAGCCCGGGGGCCCGCAGGGTGAACAGGCCCCGGCCCCCATCCCTCCCCGTCTTACACAGGAAGTCGCCCCAGCCCCACTGTGTGAGCCCCCCAGCCCCCAGCGCCCCCCGGTCTGGGCTGCAAGCCATTGCCAGAAAAACACCTGCTTCCCCGGCTTCCTTTCTCCCCGATTGTGCTCTGGGGTCCCCGTGTCCCCCAGGTCCCTGCACCCCCACCAGTCGGTCAGTCCTTTGAGAGCAGACTGTCCCCCAGCTGCCGGCTTCTCAGTGCCCGTGGGAAGCAGGACAGGATTCCCCCAGATGCACAGCAGGGGTCCTGTACTTGGTCAGAAACTTTCTCAACCAAGTCTGCACCCAAGTGGTGATAAGATCACCGTTTCCGTAATAGAATGAACTTGAAGGAAAACCAAGCTTGATGCCCCTGGGGAAGCAGGGGAGGGAGGGGGGAGGGAGGGGGGAGGCGGCGTCCCTACCCGCGGGAATGATGCCGATCCTGAGCGGGCTGGGCACCAGTGCCGCCCTGGGCTGGTTCTGGTCCACGCCGGCGTTCCGCTGCGTCCGGCCGATCAGGCCGTGCAAGACCTCGCTGAACATGCCATCTCCACCGACGCAGACGATTCTGCAGGGGACACGGGCCGTTAGGGTCCCTTCCGCCGTCCCCACAATGCCGCACCCTCCCCTGGGGCCCCACTCATCGCAGAAAATGCCCTCGTCCTTGGCCCATAAGCCGGGTGTCCCCTTCAGGCCAGACTGCTAAGAAACAAGCAGACAGGACAGGAGCAGAACAGACGTCTCCCTCCTCGGCATTCCACCTGCCGGACCGGCCGGCAGCCCGCAGCTGCCCTTGACCGTCACGCAGCCTGGGCTCCGGGGCCGCCCCGCCCTGCCGAGCCCTCAGCGCACGTTTTCCACGATGGCTGCGCCACTGTCTCCAAAACCAACTTCAGCTCATCTCACGGCTTGGTGACTTCGCTGTCACCTGGGTTACGAGTCCCTGCGTGTCTTCTGCAGGATTCCGTCACCGGACCGGTCAGGTCTCCCCCAGACGTCCTAGAGACCATCCCCTCCGCGTGCGTCCTCTGCCGCCATCCAGCCGGCTTTGCCCACAGCGCAGAACCCCCCTCAGCCGTCCTGGGTCCCATCCCAGCGCATCAGTCCTCCCCACATGGCTGTAAAGGGTCCTTCCAGAACGCCTGCCCCTCGGCACCAGCCTGGGAGCTCCCCTGGGTCCTCGCCCCTGTGGAGGCAGCCGCCCTTCCCCAGGTCTCGAGCGCTCGTTCGCCGAGCACCTGCCACGCGCTATGCCTGTGCCAGGGGTTGGGGGACAGCTGTGCATGCGGCCCAGGACGCTGCCCTCCGGGGGCTGACACGGGAGCACAGACGCAGCCTCGCACGCGGGGCCGGCGGAAAGAGCGCAGCAGCCCCCCCCACCATGTCACACAGCCGAGCTCGCACAAGCAGGGCCAACGGAGAACAGACATCAGACACACCCACACCGGCGGGCGCAATGGAACCAGCGGTCTGTGCTCTGAAAACCTCAGGCGGACCAAGAAAGCCTGAGGAGCGGCTCCAGATCCGAGAGCTAGGCAGCTCCCCCACTGGAAAGGGACAATGGGACAACGGGCAGGGCCCCAGTGGGGACAGCAAACAGGTAAGAGCGTTGTGTCATGGGGTTTCCCGGGCTATCACGGTATTTGGTTCTGCAGGAGAATAGCCTTGTTTTTAGGACATATGCCCTCAAATATTTAGGGACAAAAGGGAAATGTCTGGAACAGACTTTCAAACGATTCAGAGAAGATTCATCTGTGTACGTAGGCAGGAAGACGGGAAGGAAAACGGCCAGCGGTGTCTCTAAGTCGCAGAAGGAGGGGCAACGGGACTTTTCTGCTATTTCTGATTTTCTCTGATGACAATTAGGAACAAAACTAAGCACAGGGAGGGAACACCGCTAAGATGGGTGAAGCCCAATCAGCATCCACTACGTAGGAGCCGTACTCACCCGTCGTATTTGTCGATGTTGATCTCGTATAAACTCTCCTTGGCCTGGTTTGCGCGCTCAGTAACTGTGAGGGGAAATAACATCACGTTGGATAGCTTACGTTCAAATCTGAGAATCCAATTTAAGATAAAAAGCAAGCCAACCCTTCCTTTCAAATGGGATCCTGTGACATCTTCAGGAGGATTTCCTGCAAGAAGTCCCTCTTATGGAGAGGGGACGCGGACCTCAGGGGAAGGTGACATGCTCAGGGTAAAATGTCACGTTTTCGACATCTAATTCCCAGCACACAGCTAACTTTCCGAAAGGAGATTATGTCTTGTATTTTGTAGTGTTTCCTTATTATCCCAGCTATGTTGAAATTTTAATTAGTTGAATTTAAATAAAATAAAACCTAAAAAGAAGAAAATTTTAGACTATCCCAAGATGTAAGAAAAAGGAAACACGAGTCTGCAGACTTTGTTCTCAGAGTAAGAAACAAAACACAACAGAAACGCTACTGCGTGTGGGGTCTTATACCCCTGACTTCCCGACATTTGTCCTGGCCACTTTTTTCAGTGAAAAGCTCTCTGGGAAGACTACGTGAAGGTCCACTGTCCCTTCAGATCCACAGGGGCACGACTGCAGCCCTGCGTCCCCTGCCGGCAGCGCTCGCCTCGGTTCATGTCTGCTGTTCGAAAACGTGGCGGTGCACCTCTGTGCCCATCACTCCGCACGCCCGACTGTCGTCCTGGGCAGGAGCGAGGAAAGTGTGCACAGACCTCAGAGCACGGGGGCGGGGCGGGGGAGAACATCATCTCTGCGCCCCCGCCCAGCGTCAGGAATTGGCGCTAAAAATTGGGGCCGCAAACACGGTGTCACATGACGTTGCTTCAGATGTCACTTATTGGTGGAATTCTTCCTAAGCCTTATTAACTGCTTGTATCTCTGCCCTGCAAGAATGTCTGTCCCTGATCTTTACCCTTTCGTCGTCTTAGTGCTTCTCTCGAGTGTTTTCTATGCTACGACTTGGTTAGAAAAATATACACATTATTTTGTATTGTTCTCACTCTGGTATATAAAACAACACATTTTATTTTGTTTAAAATAAACTCGTAAGGTAAAAATCTTGTCTAGTGACCACAACTGAGTCACTCTCCGATTTGCTCCTATATATTTAACAGAGTTTATGCCTTACCAATTATTTCGGTGGTGATGGAGGCTAACGTAAACAGTGGCGCCACTTTCCTCTCGTAGATCCGCTTGCCTTGTCCTTTCCCTCCGATCGGATTAATAAACACCAGTAAATGCTTTGGTCTCGATGCTACAAAACGACAACGTGTAAACCACAGTGAATGCAACAAGTATCAATAGGAAGGCCCGTGTTACTGAAGAAAATCTAACGACTGTGGTTTGAGAACTCTGCTTAGTATCGCCTGGTAGAAAGTATTTAAGTTAAAGAACAGTGCTAAAGAGTTTCCTAATCTATGGAAAGAGAGGAGTGGGAGTCTATCAGAATGGGCAGGAGCTCTGTGTATCTGTGAATCCCCAAGAATTCAGAATTTTGATGCACACACGGTCTCTTGATGAAGGGTCCTATAAAATGTGACTTCTGGGAGGTGAAGGAAGGTGTGTCTGCAGAGATGTACGGAAGGGACCACTAGGAGAGACAGCCAGAGAGACACAGACAGCCCGTCGGCCCCTGGCCTCAGCCCCGTCCAGAGAGCCTCCTCACCCGGATCACACTATGTCTTTACAGCAACTCCCAACACTTCTGTTGGGGTCAGTTCAGATAGATTCTGACCCTCAAAAACAAACTTAACCAACAGATCAATAAAAGTAGCAAGAAAGTATATACCCCCCCAAAACCTGAAAGCCTAAGTCTGCACAAAATCCTGCCCACGGAAGTTCACGACAGTGCCATTCACGACGGCCCCCGAGCGGAAACCCCGCACGTGTCTGTCGGCTGGGGGCTGACACGCCAGCTGCGGTCCAGCTGCACGACGGAACTCTACTCGGGAACCCAAAAGCACAGACCGCTGGCATCCTACCCCACGCGGACCCTGCCGACGCCGTCAGTGGAGAGCCTACAGCCCTGCTCCAAGGGGCCCCTGTGACGTGGCTCCACCGTGTGGTGGCGGTCTCCGCGCCGATGGGAGGGATCACGAGAAGATGCCGGGGCCATCGACGTCCCACGGGCTTCGGGAGACACAGCTACGTGCACGCGTGTTCCAGTCCCCCGGGTCTCCGCTCGCCCTCCGTCCACTTCACCGTA
This sequence comes from Potos flavus, assembly GCA_028534135.1. Taxonomy (NCBI): domain Eukaryota; kingdom Metazoa; phylum Chordata; class Mammalia; order Carnivora; family Procyonidae; genus Potos; species Potos flavus. Next base: position 4,765 of record JAPYYM010001756.1, read on the forward strand.
CGGGAATTCTAGCTCAGAACTGTAGGCAAACACGGATCTCTAATTCACGAGGTGCCCGCTGAAGTGTTTATTTATTTTTAAAGATTTTATTTATTTATTTGACAGAGTGAGGGAGAGAGAGAGAGAGCAAGCACAAGCAGGGGGAGAGGCAGACGGGAGAAGCAGGCTCCCCACTGAACAAGGAGCCCGACGCAGGGCTCGATCCCAGGACCCCGGGATCATGACCTGAGCCGAAGGCAGTGGCCTGACTGAGACCCCCAGGCGCCCCCACTGAAGTGTTTAAAGCACCCCCATCCGTCACTTACTCTGAAACTCGGCAGAGAATACAGTTAACTAACGGACAGATACACAGACGCTGGCAAAGCAAGACCGCAGACTGCCAAGCCCTGCAGCATCTACGTGGCGGGTGTGGCCTGTTCATGAGACCATCCTTACCCTTCTTCTGGACGCTTGAAAACTTTCCTAATTAAACACTGGGGGGGAATGTACGGTAGAGAAAACCAACGAAGCCGGAAGTTGGTTCTTTAAAAAGACTCATAAAAATGGGACACCTGGGTGGCTCAGTCGGTAAAGCATCTGCCTTTGGCTCCGGTCATGATCCCGGGGTCCTAGGATCGCGTCCCGCATTGGGCTCCCTGCTCAGCGGAAAGCCTGCTTCTCCCTCTGCCTGCCTCCCTCCCTCTCTCGGACAAGTAAATAAATAAAATCTTTAAAAAATAAAAATATTCATAAAATTGACAATTCCCTAATAAAGCTGCTACAAAACAAGAGAGAAGAGACAGATTAGTAATTATCAGGAATGAGAAGGGACATTACCCCAGAGTCTGCACGTATCCCAAGGGAAGTGAAAGGATGTCTTAATAATGAATTTACGAACTTGGATAAATGGACAATTTTGTCAAAAAATATAATTTACCAAAGCTGGCAGAAGTAACAGAAATAGTCTGATATTTAATGAAGAAACCGAAAGTTTCATTTCTATTCATTTAATGAAAACCCAGGCCCAGATCGTTTCACCAGGGAATGCTTCCGAGGACTTGAGGGAAACCACAACCCCGACATCACGGAAACGCTTCCACGGAACAGAAGGAAGGAGCACCTCTCAGCTCCCTACACAGGAGCACCAGCGCCTGAGACCAAAGCCAGTGCAGAGACGCACGTGTGGCTCTGCTTCTCCCGAGCCAAGGTGCAGAAATCCTGAACACGGTATCGACAAGTCAACTCCAGGAACCGATAAAAAGAGTTTGCAGGCCATGCCCAAGGGGACTTCACTGGACGCAAAGTGAAATTCAATCCAAGTTCGACGCAGAAGCAAGACGTGAAGAGCGGCGCAGCGGCATCACCGTGCGTGAGGCGGGGACTGTCCTTCCCATCCGCAGCAGGGGGTCGAGCGCAGACCTGTATTTACATGAGCCTCGACCACGCACCTTACACACAAAACCAACCCCAGACGGACACACTGTAGGTCTAAATGTGAACGGTAAAACAAAGTTTTAAGGAAAAAATATGCTTATGGCCCTGGAGTAGACAAAGACATCGAATAAGATCCAAACTAACCACAGAAAAAGAAAAGACAGAAACAGAACGACATTAACGTCAAGGATGTCTGTTCATCAGCAGACATCAGTAAGAGCGGAAGAAGGCAAACCCCAGAACGAGAGAAGGTATCTGCCATTCGTAAATCCAATAAAAGGTCTGGATCCACAATATGCAAAGAGTATCCATGTAAGGTGAAGAAAAGACCGACAACCCAACAGAAAAATGGACAAAAGACTTGAACAGACGCCTTACAAAAGAGGACTTCCACGTGGCCCACAGAGATAGGAACGTATTTGTCCCCTTCAGTAGCTGTCAGAAATGCACCCTAATGCCAGAGCACAAGCCTCCCGACACCCATCAAAACAGCTACGGTTTTTAGGGTGTGGGCAAGATGCAGGGCGAGCGGGAGTCTGCTGGGGGCAGTGCTGCTGGCACTGCGCTCTGGAAGACGGTCTGACGGGGTCTCCCGGGGAACACACGCATGCCCCCCATGGACACAGCCAAGAGAAAGGCCAGCGTGTGTCCACACGAGACATGAGCCAGAATGCTCAGAATGGCATCGTCCGCAGTAGCCCCCGGCTGGGAGCCAGCCCCGTGACCTTCGACTGGAAAATGGGGAAATACATGGTCAATGGGGGGGGACCGCCACCAGCTGGATGAGCAGCGACACCACAGATCCCGTGGATGAGCATCACGAACGGAACGCTGAGCCACAAAGCAGACACAGGGGCGTCTGCGGCAGAACCGGATGTGTCCGAAGCCCAGAATGCAGCCCGGCAGTGATCGCCCCGCAGGGGAGGGACCGGGGGGGGGGCGCTCAGGGAGCCCCGGGGGCTGGCCGGTTCTGGTGTGGGATCCGGATGCAGGTTACACGGGCTGGGCTGCACGCGCGGGATGTGGGCGCTTCCCGGAGTCGGGGCTACTCCCGGGAGACCACAGATAACCAGGGTCAAAACCACAGACAGCTCGAGTAACAGGACCCTCCAGCACCTGCCGGCACGAGGAGCCCGGAGCCTCCCCTACGAGTTCCGCGGAAAATAACCCCCAGCACTGAATGGGGGGCAGGGTCCGAGTCCTTCCTCTTGGAGAGCGAGCCTACAGAATCGGCCCGAATCTCCACACGCCAAGTCTCAAGAAAGTGACGGGGGGGGGGGGTTGGGGGGTGGGGGGGGACGCAGGAAGGGAGCAAGTGAGGACGAGGACGAAGAGTCTAGAGAAGCGGAAGAGGAGGAGGCAGCAGATGCGCCCAGAAGCTGGGGGAGCGGGGGGGCCAAGCGGGACGGAGTCCCCGGGCTGCGACAGGTAAGGAGCCGGTCGGCCAGCACGCGCCCACCATGTCCCGCGGGACGAGGCCGCCAGACGCGGGAGCCTTCTAGGGGAGAAAGTCTCTCCGAAGCTCGGACGTGGGTCACACCATCTTCAAGTAAATTCTCACTTTTTGGAGCCAGACGCCAAATTAACTTAAAAAGACTGAAAACCACCCCCCACACTCGCCGTTTGTGTTCTGTGGGTAAAGTCGGCTGAACTGACCGGATTCTGTACTGAGATGATAACCAAACAGCATGAAACACGATTACAGATGCGACCTTCCAGGAGCTGGACAGACAGACTCTCGTCACCCAGCAACCCATCCGCATATCTGATGTCGGGGCCCCCCCAGATGTCGGAGGTGCGTCCCCACGACCTGCTGGACTCCCCACATTCACCTGCACCCCAGGGATCCCCATCCCCACGGCCCAGAAATAGAAACCGAGGCTCAGCAGGCCGAGGGACCCGCGCCCCAGCTCCCAGCTGGTTGGAGAAGGCGCCCCGGCCCTGGGAGGCCACGTGGGGGACGGCCCGCGACTCTAGGCTGGTCCTCTAACTGGTACATTGGTCGGTTTGTCCAAGTCACACCCATTTACCACCACACTCGGTTATAGGACGTGTGCACGAGGCGGGGAGCGGCAGCGAAGCTTTCGGGGGGGGGTACAAACGCGCACGTACTGAGCTCCGCCAGCAGCTCCTGGAGGGCGTGCAGCCACAGGTGACACAGCGGCTCCTCGGCACAGCAGAACGTGACCTGCGCCCACTTCCAGCGGTGGCGGCGGGCTCTCTTCACGCAGTGCACTGTGGAGACAGACAGCGCGCAGGTCAGAGCGCAGCCCCGCGGCCCACGGGATCGCGCGGGGACCCCTCCGGGCCGGTGGGCGACTTCCAAGGCATTAGGAAAAAGACCTGCATCTCAGTTCTTTTTTTTTTTTTTTTTTAATTTTTTTTTAAAGGCTTTATTTATTTATTTGACAGAGAGAGAAAGAGAGAGATCACAAGTAGGCAGAAAGGCAGGCAGAGAGAGAGGGGAAAGCAGGCTCCCTGCTGAGCAAAGAACCCGATGTGGGGCTCGATCCCAGGACCCTGAGATCATGACCTGAGCCAAAGGCAGAGGCTTTAACCCACTGAGCCACCCAGGCGCCCCTGCATCTCAGTTCTTTTAACCCATATTAAAAAACAAAAAAAACAAAGAAAGTAATAAACAAGATGATCAAAACATTAACTAAAAGTCGATCTTGGGAAAAATTACATAAGGCAGTTTCTAAAACGTAGAAAAAAAAAGGAAACGCTGAGGTTAAACGAGTGACGAAAAAGTTGCCTTTTCACTGCATGAAATCAGTGAAGACGGGGGAGGAATTTTGCTCCATCACCTGTGAAAGCGAAGGGCTTTTCCATCTTCTGCCATTTTCCACTGCTGTAGTGTCCCCCGCGAGTGTCTGTCTCTTCTACGGTGATAATCTCAGAAACAGGCACAGAGCAGGCATCTGTAGAGACCGCATCCTCACATCAGACGAATCTTACAGAATTCACAAGAATACAAGAAGTCCGTTCCCAAATGCTGGGACCCTTCTGCTTTAATATTCTCATTAGACATCCAAAAGGGAAAAAAAAAAAAAAGAATCCTATGCAGTTTTTAAATACATTTGGGAAACTCAATGTTATCAGAAGATGGGACGTTTTATCCAAGAGTCACCATCTGTAGACTGCCAATTTTCCAAATAACCTGCTCAGCTGACTTTTGCAGGCCAGCTTCTGTGCTAAATTTGGGCAACAATGTTCAAGACACAGGGTCTGTCCTTAGTCTGGCTCAGGAATCCAGGTGGGAAGGAAGCACGTGATGAGCCATGGGGCAGGCGGGACCCAGGGCTACTGCGTGTGCCCCAGAGTCAGGGCCCCACTGAGCTGGAGGCCGGGGTGGGCGGGGGCTCTGGAAAGGCCTGGGGCGGGGGTCCTGTCAGATGTGGGAGGACGGCATGGGCTGGGGGCGCACAGCAGCCGATGTTGTCGACTGCGGGAAGCCCAGGCAGAGGCCACTCCATGGAGCTGCCCGGATGACAGAAGCAAGCCAGGTACCAACACGGCTGGGGTCCCGGAAGTGGAGACCCGGGACAGCGACCCCTGTTTGCACAGGCTGCATTCCGGAAGCGTGTCCACGCACTGCGGTTAGGATTTACGATCTATGTTTGCATAGCAGAGCATCGTAACTTGTGGTCTGGTCCCAGGCTCGCTGTTGCACGGAGCTGAAGGGCTCTGTTTGGGTCGCAGCTCTTAGAAACCCACTGCTGCGGCATTGCAGCAACTTCCTGTGGCCTGGAGGTCACTGCCTGCGGGGGGTCAGGGAAGCCCCGGGTGGGCGTGGGCCTCGAAGGAGCCCTGGAAGGCTGGGAGGGGATGGCGCCCAGCAGGGGCCGGCTGGCCGGGAGCACGGGGCAGAGAGACGCTTGGAGAGGAACCAGAAGCGGGCCTCAGGGGGCAGCACAGGCTCCGGCGCACCGGGGGTCAGAGGCCTCCCCCCAGGGCGCCCTGCCTTCTCCCTCCCTCGGCCAGAAGCTGCGGCTCTCCCTTCCCCTCCCTTCCCCCCCCGCCCAGCAGCGTCTGCTCAGGGCGGCCACGAGGGCTTCCGCCACCAGCTCCTACCCCACACCTGCCTCCCCACATCCTCCTCGACTTGTGGGGCGCTGGCCTGCCCTCCTTCAGGCCCCGCCGAGTCCATGCCCGTGTTTCGGGGCCCTCCACCCCGTCTCCTGCGGAGGAGCCGTCTGGGGTGTGTGTGTCTGGGGCATCGAGCAGGGCAAGGCTGACGGCAGGGGCTCGGGAACCCCGCGGGAAGACGGGAGTCCCACCCCTGAGGGTCTCACGCTCCCACGGCCATCTCAGACCCTGGGAATGAGCGTCAGGCGCTCCCGCAGCGCTGGGCAGTCGTTACACTCGGGCCCGCCTGGTGAGAAACAGCCGAGAGGATGCTACAACAGTTTAAGTGTGCATAGTCAGCCGGGGAGACACACTTCTCAGTATTCAGACCAGCCGACTGACTGCAGAAACCGCACGAGAGGCCAAGACGGCCGTCCTATGACGCCATTAGATTTAGTCCACGTTACACAAGACTCAGGGTAACCCACTTAAGAGAGGCTACAGATCGGTAATTCCTGATCTTGCTAAGTTGCTCTGACAGACTCGAAGAGCCGAAGGAGGACGCGTGAGATGTCACTATGTCACCCACACCCTGCTCCCCGGTACCGGCGCACCCAGGGCTGCGGTCCCCCCAAGTCCCGCTCGCTCAGGTACCCACCGGGCGCCCAACCCCGCTCCCGCCACGGGGGGGTGCGTGGGGGCGATGTCGGGGCACCCGACCCCGGTCCCGCCACAAGGGAGTGTGTGGGGGCAATGTCGCGATGGCAGGGCACAGGAGGGGTGCGCGTGTGGGGCTGGAGGCGGGGGGCGGGGCTCAGGGTCTGAGCAGAGACTGCAATGAGGCCAGGACAAGCTGCTCAGAAGGTGGCCTGGGAGAGAAGCAGGAGCCGAGGGGGACAGGGGTGGAAGGACAGGACGGAGGGCTTGAGACTTCGAGGCTCGTGGAGCTTTCACTCGGGGGAGCTGGAGCTCAGGGGGCTCCGAGCAGAGGGAGGCCTGCTCCTAGGTCACTGAAACTGGGGGACATGACAAGGGACACGATGCGAGGGACATTGGGATGAACCTTCGTGTCTTCCGCTAGAGTCGGCCTCCCCGTGGGTGCCCCGTGAGTGCCTCACCCCGTGGGTGAGAACAAGACAAACACGTGGTTGTTCACGCATGCGTGGCTTGTGTGTGGAACATGGCACGAATGCACAGAACAGTCTTCTCTACGGGGGATCGAGACCTGCAGGGAGGTACAAATCCCTACTGTGCACAAACCCCTACTGTGTGGGCACTTCACTGAGGACTGTCAGGAGGGGAGTTCCGGGTCTGGCCCGGGGACTGCCCCTCAAGGGAGCACAGGAGCCTGGTAGACCGGCACGCGGAGGGCAGGCACACGGGGGGGACGGGCATGCAGGTGGGGGGGATGGGCACGCGGGGGGGAAGGGCATGCAGGTGGGGGGGTGGGCACGCGGGGGGGAAGGGCATGCAGGTGGGGGTTGGGCACGCGGGGGGGAAGGGCATGCAGGTGGGGGGGAGGGGCACATGGAGGGCGGGCACGCAGGGAGGACGGGCATGCAGAGGGTGGGCACACGGGTGGGGATGGGTATGCGGGTGGGGGGGAGGGGCACATGGAGGGCGGGCACGCAGGGGAGACAGGCACGCAGAGGGTGGGCACGCGGGTGGGGATGGGCTGGCCCCGGCCTGTTGGTCAGCACCTCAGTCGCTAGCTGAGCCTGCATTTCATGACCGTGCGTGAGGATGACCACGTCAAAGGGACGGAGTTTTAGGAAGTTAAACCAGATCAGAGCTGAGAAGGGTCCTTTCCTGTCAGAGACACAAAGGCCGAGGCTCCGTCTCCCCCGGGCTCCCGTCGCCTCCTCCGTGCCCAGCTGAGGACCAGCCTTCGGGGTCGGGTGCCCCTTCCTTTTCCAGTTCACTGCACATTTGCAAATTGTGAGCACAAGGCTATTCTTCAAAACTCTCCTCTCTAATTAGGAGGCAAAGAGCTCCACCAAGAATCTGGAAAGACGGACGGCAAGTCCCTGCGGGACACAACATGTCACCCGGCCCCCACCAGGCTCCTCCGAGGCTAATGTGCAACCGGCCTGTGCCGGCCGCCTCGTGCTGGCCCGGAGGGGCCCCGAGAGGGACAGCGTGTGTCGTGCGAACACGCCGGGCCCAGGTGCGAACGGTACATCAGGGCATGTACAGAAAATGGAGGAGGGGCTTGCAGAGAGTTAACGGTGGGCATCTGGGTGCACTTCCATTTTCTACACGATATCAGCATTTCTCTAATCTTTGCCTGCATTTTACATGACCTCGTAACGCCATGTGAGACTAGAATCAAAAGAATGGTCTTCTGGAAAAGAGCAGGCGGTGGGATGAGAGGTCAGAAGGCCTGTGGGAGGAAAGGGTACTTCCAGGACACACTGGACATGGCTGCTGGCCACGGCCTTGGACAGGACTCCCCAGACGAGGATGCGGGGGCCCAGGGCACACGCTGGCCCGCCCCACCCCCTGGCCCACCCCCTGTAGCGGCCACTCCCCACCCCCCGGGCTATAGGGGCGCAGTACCCCTGACCCCAGCCAGAGTCTGCGTTTTCCTTGCTGATGCACTAAGCATCTTCCCGGTGAAATCCCCCTCGGCTCTTACTCCTCATCACCGCCTTCTTCGGGCTGATCGCAGCCCCGTCTGCAGAGGGAGCGGCCAGCCGAGGCTCCCGGGAGTCACCTATCACTTTATACAAGTAACCACCTGACACCTCCTTTTAAACACCTAGTGAGGTACGCTTCTGGACTAGGCAGGTTTCTCCAGCGGACAGAAGGATGCTGGAAACCACAAAACTCCCCGAGACCAGAG
>JAPYYM010001757.1:0-13090 GCA_028534135.1 Potos flavus
ATGGGTGTGTTAGGCGAGACGGGTGTGTGCTTGTTGGCTGAGCTCAGGAGCAAGGGTCCCCCTGACTTCACACTCACCGTCCACTGGTGCGCTCCTCGCACATCCCCGCACATTCTCGCACATTCTCCCACACCGCGGTTTTAGCCGACAGCCTGCCGTGGTCTTGATCACCCGGGATGCCCACTCTTTGCCTTCGCAGCCCAGTGGCCTGCTCCCCTTCTCGGGGCGGGGGGGGGACAGACTGAGCTCCTTGTGGGGGGGGGGGGGTCTTTCGACTTCCCCAGAGGTACACTCTCATCACTGTGTGTGGGCCATGGAGCTTCTCCTCGGTTTATCGAATCCTCAGGTCCCCCGCAAAGAGACACAGGAGCTGAGAAGCAAGGCTCTGCATTCCATTTCTTGCTTCTCTTGCTTCTCCAGTGCTTCTGGAACTTCGGACAGACTCAGCCGAATCCTCAAGCACATCCTGACCCAGAGGAGGTGAGCTCGCTCGCGGGGCTGTCTGCCCAGGGAACTCCCCCCCCCCCCCCCCCGGGTGATGACAAGCCTGCCTTCTGTCCCCCACACCCAGGGAGGAACGGCAGAGTCAGTGTGGGAAGAGCGGGCCCGGCCCGGCCACCGCTGACGGTTTCTCTCCGTCTCTGTAGCTACTACCCACTCTACCCTCCCCAGGAAGACATAGCCATCGACTATGAACATTTCTACACCCATGCACAGCTGCCCGTCACTCCAGACGTCTTCATTATCCCATCAGAGCTGAAATACTTTGTGAAGGTAGGTTTGAACTCTGCTTCTTCCCCAGAAACGCCAGGACCCGTCTGATTTTCCCTCCTGGACCGCCGGTCCTCGCTCCTTGTGCTGGGGCCGGCGCTCCTTTCTTTGGGAGAGGTGGTAAAAGGACTAGAAAGTGAATCTGTCAGTAAAACATTTGAGTAAAAGCCATCTCCCTGCTCCTGTGTACCCCCCGTGGTGTTCAGCCGGCCAGCCTGGGAGCCCCAGGGGCAGGTAGGAAGGGCCTCAAACAGTGGTCGTCACGTGGGGCCCTGCCCCCACCCACGTGGGGACGTTTCGCACGTGCACTTGCCTGGCCCCCTCTCCTGAATTCGGATGTAACCTGCAGGAAGGGCTCGGCCCTGAGAACTTTGAAGAAGCTCTTGGGTCGTTCTCCTCTCTGCCACCTGAGGCCCTGCCCCCCCGGGGTGGGCATCTCACCCTTCTTTATTCTGTTTCAGAGGCTCAAAAGGAACTCAGGACTTTCCAATAATAAGTTAACAGATTAGACTTGAGATGTGTCCTGTTGCCTTCCTCCCCATTTTATCAACCCCTCCCTGGGGTCTGTTAGGTGATTCCAGCTCTCTCACGTCGGCCCCTTTCCTTTCCCCAGGACGTCCTCGGCTGTGTCTGTGTGAATCCCGGGCGCCTCACCAAAGGGCAGGTGGGGGGCACCTTCGGCCGCCTCTTGCTCCGGAGGCAGCAGGCCGCGGGCGGGCAGGGGAGGCGGAGTCCGTGCGCGGCCGTCCAGGTGGTCAGGATCTGAGGCCTGGGCACTTTCTCGTCCCCCGTCGTGCGGCGCTCGCGGACGTCTGAGAGCCCAGGCGTGGCCCTCTGCGGGGGGCCCAGCCGCTGAAAGGAAGAGGAGAGGGGACAGCCAGCTGGCGCGGAGAGGCTGCGGGGTGCGGGCCCGGCCGGCCAGGCCTCATGCAGCTGGACGCTGACCCGGAGTCGAGCTGCTCTGGAGGAAAGCTGTTGCTTCTTCGTGGACACGCTGAGTCTGGGGCGAACTGGCGGTGGCTGCAGCGTGCTCGGGAAAGGCCAGAAGGCTTGGCGATCTCTGCGTGAATCACACAGGGAAACAGCTTTTGTAGAAATTAAAGTAAATTCTGAGGGTGACTCCTGAGTTGAATTCTTCTCCGCTTTCTTTTTCCTGGCAGCGAACAAAGAACATTGCCTCCTTGACCTGCGCCCAGTGAAGGCCGCGCGTCTGTCACACTGGGTGCCCGTCCGGCCGCAGCCCCGACCCTCCCCAGGCCCCCGTGGCCTCCGAGCTGAGGAGATGTGCTGGCCGGGGGGTGGGGGGCAGAGCAGCTGGCGCCGCACCTGGCCCTGCCAGCCCTCGCCTGCAGGCCGTGGTCCCCACCTGACCTCTCCATCTGGAGGGGCGGCCTCCCGGAGCCCCGCCGAAGCTGGATTCCCCGGCGCCGACCCTGCCAAGCTGCACAGTGCGCGGGGCTCGCCCACAGCCCGGGGACCCCCTCCAGGGTCCCCAAACACCCCGTGTGTCCCGACACTTGGGGAGAAGCCATCACCGGCGAAACGTGGACTGGGTTTCTGCCCAAAGCTGGCGGGCTCTCCCACCTCCCCTGCCAAAGCCAAGCCCGGGGAGCCCGACTGCTGGGCTGAGGGAAGTGTGCGAGGCCGCGGCGGGCGTGATGCCTGTGGCCCGAGTCAGACACAGACGGGTGACCGAGCAGGCTCCAACCTTTGCCTCCCGCCTCGGACGGCGAGGTGGAATCCACGCAGCTCCCCTGGCTTTGGGAGAAACCGGCCTCCTGCTGAAAACACGCAGCTGCGGTTTTGTCTCGTTCGTTTACAGGCACCTGCTCTGAACGCGAGAACCAGAGACAAGCCCCAGCATGGGGAGCCGATTTTCCCTCCTCCTGAAGGTCCCCGAGCACCCAGCCACTTCGTCTCCGGATGTGGCATTTGGGAGCCCGGGCCCCTCTTCCACAACCTCAAAAAGTGCGAGAACAGCCTTCGTATTTCCAGCAACCCCAAAGTCCGCCAAAACTCTGCACCACCGCCCCACCGCCCCGCCTTGGAAAACCCTGGCCTGGGAAGATTAACCAACAGGCCCTGGGCCCTTATCTCGTGAGCCCATGCGAGGCTCCTAGGGAGCCTCGCTCTTGGCAATTACGCTCCTGTCGCTGAAGAAGCTGCGGGGAATGGTCGTGTCGTTGGCAGGGTACAAAGTCCCCTCTCCCCTTATGACAGGCTCCGCAAGATCTAGAGTCCCCATGATCTAGAGTCCCCGTGCGGTGGGGCAGAGGAAGGTTCTGCGTCCTGGGGGGAGGCGTGTGCCCTGCCGGGCAGGGGGAGGCAGTGGCGTGCAGCGTCCGGGGGTGGGAAAGCTGGAGCTCACCATGAATGGGAGCTCGAGCCGTTGCCTGGATATGAGTCGCGTGACTGTTGGAAGTGATCCTGGAGGGCCGAGCGGGCATTTAACGCTCACATGGAAAGCAGACACGAACCCCAGACTGCAGATGGCTGTGGCGGGCGAGCGCCTCTCTGCCACCAGACGGTTCCCTTTTGCTCGTGTCAGGAAGCCGGTGCCCAGCGACTGCCCACTGGCCGTTCCCAGACCCCTTTTCAGCTGGGTCACTAATTTCCCGAACGGCTGTCCCTCTCGCTCATGCAGGGCTCCTGCTCCTGCTCCTGCCCAAGCCGGGCACCGCCTTCTGGAGTAAGGCTCGGGGAGGGGTTTGGGGGGGAGGGCGGAGGAAGCCGAGGAGCCGGGGCTGGGCCAGGACCCCTGGGACCCTCCTGCTTCCGAACCCCCTTTTGTTGGGTGGCATCTCCCCTGGTCCTGGTCATGCCCGTGCCCTTGAGACACAAGCCTAAGGGTGGAGCCGATGGTTCTGAGCAAAGTCCCTGTGCTCTTACCAAGTTCCACGTCTCAGTGTCCAGGCCCTCGTGCCCTCCCAGGGTCACCGCCTCTTCCTCACTCGCTGGTGCTGGTGGAGCCTGAGGCTGCCCTCCCTTCACCCCTGCATGGCCACCCTTTAGGATTCGGGCTCTGCCCCCAGGAAGGCCAGGGGACAGCTGTTGAGGGGGACCCCAGTGGGCTCTAAGAGGGAAGCGGGCGGACTCGGGCGGTGGGAGCAGCCGGAGGAGGGCCGGGGCAGGGCCGTGACCCTGCTCCTTGGGGCCTCCATCCTGCTTTGCCTCTGCAGCTACTTCGGGCTTGGCGTTTCCTTTCCCTTGACCTGGGGTCACCCAGCCTGGCTCAGCCCATCTTGCAGCTTCCCCTGGTGCTGGGAGTAGCCTTCTGGGCTGATTTTTCACTTCTGTTTGGTACACGTTTCCTTTGCCCTGACCTTGGGGCTCCTGGCTGAGCCCCCCGAGAGCCAGTCCTGTTTGGCCACACAGACCGTCTTCCTCCACACTTGACTTTCCTATCTAGCCTTGAAGGGCCTTGACTGACTGGGGCAGGGGTGGAGGTAGTTGTTTTTTTTAATTCTTTAAAAACTAGTGAGATCCACGACCAGCATCAACTTTACCGTCTGACTGTGTACCATTCGGCGGTATTTAGTACATTCAAAATGTCGTATAAACATCATGACTATCGAATTCCACGTTTTCCCCATTAGCAGTCACTCCCCACCCCCATCCCCCAGAAAACACAGACCTACCTTCCGCCTCGACACACATGTCTGTTCCGGGCACATCACACAAATGGGATCATAGATACGTGGTCCTCGGCATCCGGCTTCTTTCTCTGAGTACCACGCTCTCAAGGGCCATCCACGTTGTAACATTTCTTTTCTCCCTGGTTTGAGTACTAGTCCCTCGTGCAGATGGACAGTGTCATCCTTCCCTCATCAGGTGACGGACACTGGGGCTGTTCCCACGTTTTGGCTGTTGTGAATGATGCGCCAGTGTTGGGACATCTGTCTCCAGTGCGCTCGTCACACACCCCGGCATGGTGGGGAAGGAGCTTGAGGGTTAAAGGGAATGCAAGAAAAGAGGAGGAGGAAGAGGGGCAGAGAGGGACAGGAAGAAGGGATGGGCCAGGAATGGAGCTCTGGAGCCAGACTGTGAAGTCAGGAATGTCTTGCAAAGGAGTTTGGACTTGATTCACCCCAGGGAACTTTTGGAAGCTTCCGAGTAGAGCAAGGGGGCAGTATGGAGGGGAGCTGACCCTCCTGGCCTCCCAGTCTGGAGGTCACCAAGGCAGGACTCAGTCAGCCGCACTCTGTCACCCCCCCATCCCTGAGCAGCCAGGCCTATCTGCTCCCTCCGGGTCTGCCCTAGAAATGCCAAGGGTCCCTGGGGCCAGCCTGCCCTCGGAGCCACCTGGGCCCACGGCCAGTTCCCAATTCCCCCACCCGACTCACCCTCCTCCTCACGTCCTGGGCTCCCCGCCCTCCTGGAGGCCTGAGGCCACCTGACAGCTGAGAGGCCAGCAACTGCCTGGGCCACGGGGGCCCTCAGAGGTCTCTGGGACAGCTGCTGCCCCATGACCCTACTGACCCCCGATCCCTGCGTCCTGCTGCCTGAGGGCCCCGCCGAGCCCTGTCTCCTGTGCCCACTCTCTCGCTCCCAGATCTTCCCAGGGTCTGAAGCATCTGCTCGAGGGTCATGTCGGCAGCCCCGTCCCCCCACCCACGGAAGAGTGGGAAGGGGGAGACGCCGGGCCAGCGGAGACGGCCCCTCGGGGCGGCGGCTGTCCTTGGGAGCAGGCAGCAGTGCCCCCCTGGCTTCTTCGCCCCAGGAGCAGGAGGAGAACTGGGCCAGGCTCTAGAAGGCACGGCCATTCCTGATTCCCACAGGTCCTTCCCAAGGCCCACATTCCCCGTGAGGGCTCCGTCCCCTTCAAATGCTCTGCCTCTCTGAGCACGTCTAGTAACAGTGGTTTGCTTCTGGGGACGGGTGTGGAAGGGCTAGGGGTCAGGATCAGGAGGACTCAGAGAATTAATTGTCATGTCCGTGCTCAGAGCGCATTTGAAATCTTTTGCCATGTGCATGGATTACATTAAAAGAAAATACGCCCACAGCGATCTGGCCCCTCCACTCTGTTCTCCATGTCCCGTCCCGTGGGTAACCCCCTCCCCGTGAATCTGTCAGGATGCCTGCCTCCCCAGAACGGGGAGCTGGTCCCATCCCTACAGAGCATCGCGGGCAGTAGGCCCACGGGAGGTACCTGCGGAAGGAATGCCTTCCCTTCCACCTTCCCAGACGGGGCCCAGAGAGGAGGAAGCAGGAGTGCCTCTGCCTCTGGCGTACGGACCCGGAGCCCGAGCCCATCACTTTCCACGCTTGCTCTTGCTGGCAAACACGCGCTGTGGGCCGACGCTGTGTCAGGATGGGATCGGGGTGCAGAGGGGGGCCGAACAGACAATGCCCGCTCCCCCCAGAGCTCCGCTCCAGGGCAGAAACCACTGGCAGATGCTGTGGCGAAAACCAAAGCCGGGCCCCACGTGGAGGGGGCTCCAGGCGGGGCTGCAGAGAAGTCCTTGGCTCCAGGCTCTTACTTCCCAAACCCTGTCCCCGACATGCTCCCTGCCTGCGGTCCCCAGCATGGTGGCGTTCATTCACCGACCCATTTGTTTGCTTGTTGGTCAGGTACCTGCTTTGTTGCACGCACTCTGGGGAGACGCTTGTGGCCACCGTCCGGAGGGGGATGGACGTGAATCAATGACGGTGGCACAGAGGGGACAGCGATCCAGAGTTCCTCCAAGGGTATCACAAGGGGACATGACATCAGCTGAGGGTGCGGAAGCCTTCCCTGAGGGAGAGATGTGGCAGCCGAGAGCTGCAGGATGCCCCGGGGAGGTGGCCGGGTGAGGCGAGGGTCGGAGCATGAGCTAGGGGGCTGCCCCGGCGGCAGAGGGAGGGGGGCAGCAGGGGCCCTGCCCAGGGATGGTGGACCCGGAAGCACGTAAGCAGCGGTGTGGGGGGGGGGTGGAGAATGGGCAGATGGCACATCGGCTTCATCTCCAGAATCCTCCACCTCCCTCGGTGGCCTCGCCGTCCTCCCTTCCCTCCCCCACCCATTCCACCCTGAGTCATCACTCTGGATTGGGCTCGACCGCCCCCCTCCTCCCCCCTCCATGGGCCCCGTGGCCGGTCTGTCACCAAATTCCAATCTTTCTACTTTATTATCTCCAACTCTGGCTTTTACACCACAGCTCAGAGCCAAGCTCTGTCTCTTTCCTGAACCAATGGTCCCCAGAGCGGCCCCTGCTTCTGGTCAGGCCTCCCTCCAGCTCCCCCTCTCCAAAGCAACCTTCCTAAGCGAAACCATGCAGCCAGTCCACGGAGAAGGGACGAGGACTGGCCCCGAAGCCAATGCAAAGACGGCCAAACCCACTTAGCGTAAGAGAAACACACACACTAAAGCTCCACCTAACCTTTGGCTAGGTTTGGGTCTCCCCTGCAGACTAGCGGAGAACAAAGATCTGGAGAACCAGTCGCTCGGGGAGGCAGAGGAGAGAGGGGCCCCGCGGTCCGTGCAGGGGCCGGGTACCCAGCACACCCCTTGGAAGGACCAGCAGACAGAGCTGACCGAATGACAACTGCGCGTGTCCCTTCTCCGCCCCACCCCCCCAAGCGCGTAGCGATCATTCCGCAGCTGTGCTCACGTGTGTGTGAATGGGCAGCTGTACAAGGTGACTCACGGCAGCCCTGCTTGTCACAGGAAAGGGCTGGGAACAACCGACAGGGCCGCTGGCTGAGAACCACTTAGGAACACCAGGACCTGGAACGCTAGGCAGCAGGAAAAAAGGGACACTGATATGGGGTGGTCATACACTCAATGTTAACAGAACAAAAGCAAGGTGCAGAGCAATGGGAAGGGCGGCGGCTCAGTGAGATGCCCTGTGGGGTCCCCTCCATGGCCTCTGACAGTAGAGCCTGTCCTCCCCCCACCACAGCCACCGGGACCTGCGGGACCTGGGGGCCCTACTCGCCTAGATATTGCCATTTGTGTAGAAAGGATGGGAGGGGCTTTGCTTGCACAGGCAGAGTACCTCCAGAAGTGTTTACAGGAAGCTGATAATGCGGGTTGCCTGCAGGCAGAACGGGTGCCTAGGGGGCAGGGGGAAAGGGGAGGCTTTTGCCTTGGGGGTGGGGTTAGTCACACTGGAGACTCTGGAAAACTGAGCGGTGGTCACCAGAATAAGAGGGCTGGATGCTGGGCAAGGAAGACAGTGCTCACCCACTATCCTCTTGCCCTTTCCCCCTGTCCTATGCCACGGTCTACTGGGTAGCTCTTGTTCCCCCATCTACTTGTTCCACCACGCATCTACTTGTACTCCTCCTGACCTTTGCCTCTGCCTCTGCCTGCTCCCCCCGGGACGTCCTTCCCTTTCCGTGCCTGGCGAACTCCTATTCACCCGTTAACACCCTGCCCAAGTATCACCTCCTCCTTGAAGTTTTCTGAACACTCCCATCTGCTTCCTCACCTCTAGCAAAACAAATCCTTCTCCTTTCTGTTCTTCTTAGTTCTTTCAATCCGCAGTCACTGGCTGAGCCTCACCCAGGCTGGCCTGGGACAGATAGAGGGGAATCAGAGCCAGCCTCTACCCTGGAGGACCTCCTTTATGGCACAGAATGTGCTGTTTTAGGATTGGTTATTTGTTTCACTTGGGGTTCTCTGGTCCCTGCAAGCTGGGGACCAGCCTTGGCCACCTGCGTCTTCTCTGGTCCAGGAGAGCCATAAGGAAGAAGCGGAATCGAATACGAGTTTTCAAAATGAACGGTGACAGCGTGTCTTGAGGAGCTGGGAAGTGTTGAAGGCTGCCCCTGCTCACTCTGTGTTCCCCAGGCCAAAGGACAGCCATGCGGCTCCGATGCTCGCAGAGGCCTCTGGGGGAAGTGCCTAGGCTGGTCCCTCCTAGGACAGAGCTGTCACCACTCTGGAAACCCCCATGGCTCGAGGCCTGGGGCTGAAATCCAGACCCAGAGGAAAGTCCCCCCACAAGGCCCTGACACCCAACTCCCCAGGAGGGGTTCAAGACAGAGGCAGAAGCTGGGGGCTGCTCCAAGGGGACTCTCATCTAGAATCAGCCTCTGGCCGATCAGAGTTCTCTAAAGGAGGGTAAAGAGCGAGGAGGGCAGGGCCGGAGTTGGCCGGAGCCCAGGGGAGGAAGGAAACAAGAAACAATCAAGGAAAAATCCAACCCAGGCCTGGGGTTGGCTGAGGCCATGGGGCCCCGCAGGCTGAGCTCGGGCTGGGGTGGAGGAGGCTTCCAGGGACAGACGGAGCTCCTGCCCAGCTCCCCGCTGCCCCGTGGCCGTGGGCGGTAGGGGTGCTGAAGCCCCTTCCAGATACTTTGTCTCTTTTCACTGGTGCCCTAGATCCCCCCAAGATTATTGGTTATTAGTTTCATTTGGGGTTCTCTGCTACACTTTCCTTGTGACTCTCTGCTCCCAGACCTGCCCGCCCCCAACTCCTGGTCCCCATCGTCCCACCTGCCTCCCCGGGCCCTAGCTTCCCGAGTAGGTGGGGCCGTGGAGGGCTGGCACCTGCCTGGGGGGTCCTTCCCCGCCAGCCCCTCTAGCCTCCCCACTTAACCTTGGAGGAGGGGGCTTCCGACTCTCTCCACAGGGGCTGGGGCTGCTGACGTAGATGATTTCCAGGAAGAAGGGGCTGGGAGGGGAAGGAAGGGCTGAGTCAGTCACTGCGTGGTGATTACAGGGCCCTATGGGGGAAGGGGGAGCAGCCGCGGGGTGGGAGAAAGCAGCTAGACCCATCTCAGGGCCAAGGAGAGCTCCCAGCGGAGGAGAAGGAAGTTGAATAGCCGGTTGCAGGCATTTTCTCCATCTGTAGCCTTCCTCGCGCCTGACCCCTCCCAAACGCCCTTCCGGGTCTTGCCCCCTCAGCCGCCAGGATGCCCAGGAGCCCTTCCAGTGAGAACAATCCAGGCCTTGGCTGAGGTATTAGACCCTGGACCCAGGCTGCAGGCAGGGCAGGGGGCAGGACACTTGACCTGAATGTCTGTTGAGTCAGAAAAGCAGGATGCCAAGGCGCTATCCCCTGGCCCAGGATCCCAGCCTCCCCGCCCACCCTCGGGCCCTTACGCACAGCCGGAGAAGTTGCGCAAAAAAAAAGCCAATTTTAGCAAATGAAGTCCTGGTTCATAAACGCGCATTAATTGCTGGGCTTCCACAGCAGCCGGGTGTGTGTGTGTGCAAAGATCCTGCCTATTCAGCAAAAGCTCGAGGAGAGGAGCTGTTGGCAGGCTCCTCGGGGACTCCTCCAGCCCCGGCCGAGTGACCTAACCTCATCTGTGCCCGGAGAGGATGGAGCGCTCAGTGCTTGCAAAGCCCAGAACCCACCACGGGCCGCAATCATGCCTCGGATGTAGGCTTTGTGCGGGCGGGCCCCGAGCTCGAGCTCGGGCTGATGGCAGGGTTACACTGAGCCACGTGGGGAGCCGGCACTTACCTGGAAGCTTGTCACATCCAGGCAGGCTTAAGACAGTCCCCAGAGCACAGACGGTGGTTCCAGGCTCAGGAGGTCTGCTCCGTGGAGTCATTCCAGGTCAGGGGGCGAGGCCAGCCTGCTGTCCCCCAAAGCGACTGTTCCAATGTTTGCATGAAAGTGGCCCTTTCTAGGGCCTGTGTTCCCACCTGCAAAACACACACAAGTTTCTTATCTTGTTGGGGACTCATGTAACTCTCCTTTTAGGCAAAGGGGCTCAGAAAGGGACTGTCCTTTGCCTGTGGCCACAGAGCAAGTGGGCAGCAGAGTCAGCACGGCACCTGGGTCCGTGGCTCAGAGGCAGTGCTCGGACTTGGCACAGAGCTGCGGTCCCCTCCCAGGGCTGTGCTGTGGGAGGGAGGGCAGGGCAGGGGGCTCAGTGGCTGGGTGAGAAGCCTGCGGCAAGAAGAAGGCCCAAAGACCACAGGTCTCGCACCTTGAGGCCGAGCAGGTCACCATCAGGGCCCTGAGCTTCAGTTTTCTGTCTTTCCTGGGGCCCTGAATTCCCAGCGACAAGAACAGCATCTGGCTCCTGTTAGATGCTCAAGCCTCATGGAATCACTGGAGGAAGGGCAGGTTCCTTCCGCCTACGTCCACCAGGGTCAATAAATGTTTCCAGTACCCAATGAATGAATGAATGAATGAAAGAATGAATGAAAGTTAAGAGTCTACCTATGGGTTCCACTCCCGCCCCGGAAGCCACTTGACTGAGGGCAAACGGGCGTGCCCAGGCCATTCTGCCCACACACCCTCAGTGCCCTCTCTTCTAGAGGGCGGTAAACTCCTTAAAACTCTCGCGAGTTTGTTAATATTTTAACTCGGGTGCCTCCAAGGCCTCATTCATTCCCTTAGTGGCCACCGAATACGCTTGTGCGGGCGCCTCCCCAGACCCAGCCCTCCAGGGAGGGAACGGGTCCAAGGACGCTCGGTGAATTCTGAAGAACTATAATTCGGTCTTCCCGCGGCCGCCCCCTCGGTCCTTGGAACACCGAGAGTTCTGGTTCCGACAGGCGCAGCCGGAGTCCGCGGAGTCCAGCCCGGGCACCCGACACCGCCTGGCCCGCAGCCGCCCGAGCCTGCACTGGACCCCGCGCCCGCGCGGCTGCGGGACCTGGGCGCCGCGCCACCGAAGGGGGAGCTCAGGCGGGGCCCGGAGTGGGGCGGGATGTGGGCGGGGCCCGGTTGGGGGCGGCCCGGGCATTGGCTCCGCGGGCCAGGGGCGGGGCTTCAGGGGCCACGGACCTCGCGGTGAGTTCACAGCCGGGATCAAGTCCCAGAGCCGCGCGGTCCAGCTCCCGAGCTTTCGCAGCCCGCGGGTCCGCCGCCTGCACGCCTCAAGGTGAGTTCGGGCCGGGACTCTGCAGCCCGTCCGTGACTCCCAGGGACACCCCCCCCCGAGAGGCCCATCCCCGTGGCGCCCCGTCCCGGCTCTCTCCCCGGCCCCTGTGTCACCCCCGCGCAGGTCCTTTCCCGGGAACCTCCGGCTCCACGGTGTTTCCCGCCCGCGCGTCGGTCCCGGCGGCCACGCCCGCGCCCCCTCCGCCTGCGAGGGGCAGCGCATCCCGAACCCTAACTCGTGGTCCCGCCCTTCACCCTGAGCCCTCGCCTCCGCCCCACACCCGGGACGCGGGAGCGCCCTCCAGCCTCCCAGCGTCCCCGCCCGGGCTGGGGGTCGTATTTTTAGTCGACGGTGAGGTGTCCTCCTATCTTTAGCCGCGGCCGCGAGTGTCCTGAAACGGATCCCGGCTGGGCGCTCGGGCAGAGGGCGGGGAGGGGTCGGCGCTGGAACCCGAGCTGGGGCTGAGGAGTCAGGGGTGGGGGCCTGCTCGCCCGAGCTCTGGCCCTGCGCCGAGCGGACACTCGGACATCGCCCAGGCCGGAAAGCACGGGGGAGGCTCCTCCCAGAGCTGGGAGACCCTGGCAAGATCCCCGATCGTCCCTTTTCCCCCTGCTGTCTGGTTGCGAGACCAGAACACCCCAAGAGAAGAAGATCCCTCAGACGATCCGCATCTGACACGCGAACGTGCCACTCCTTGGGGGGCCCCTGCCTGGAGCCCGAAGCGCGCTGGACACCCTGGTGCGCGCCGGGACTCCTCTGAGATGCGGGGCGACAGAGCGCGCGCGCGCCACCTAGCGGCCATGGAGCCGAGCGCCGCCCCGCACCGGGACCCCGAGGGACCCGGGGAGAATCCCGCCCTCCAGCGGGACTCCGCAGGCTGCCTCCAGGGCAGGCGGGAGAAGGCGGTCGCTTGGAGGATGGAGGTTTTCGGTTTTGGTCTTGTTCGCAGCACTGTCCCCGGATAACCAAAATGCTTGAGGAAGGCCCTACAGCTATTTGCTGAATGAATGGCAGGGCAGACAGGGACCCCCTAACCCTATCTGTCCGACATCTCTCATTTGCAGCTGTGGCAGGAGGGTCTTCTAGTAGCCCTCTGGTGACGGCTTTGTCAGCCCATTTTATAGATGGGGAAGGTGAGGGCCAGAAAGGAGAGGTGTCTTGCCCGAGGTCACAGAGTGAGTCCCAGGTGGAGATGGAGTCAAGGTCTGGCTGCTGATTTCAAGATCAGGGGTGGCAGTTTGAACACCGTTCGTGGGGAGTGGCCTAGTACTCCTAGGGGACATAAGGGGCTGTGCCTGCCGGAAGTCATTCTCTCTAAAGGAGGCCCAGGGCTCCTGTCCAGGGCAAGCTCCCATCTGCTCGTCCCACTTCTGGGGGAAGCCACCACTGCCGGCCCCCCATAGCCTTGTCCTGGTGGAGAGCTCATTCTCATATCTCTGGATCCTTGCAAGTTAGGGGAGAGGGGCAGCCAACTGGACTTAAATGGAGGAGGGCTGGGGACCGAGTGGCCCCAGCCTAGCAGGGAGCCTGTTTCTTTCCTGCTCCCC
>JAPYYM010001758.1:0-13089 GCA_028534135.1 Potos flavus
CACCCTTCCGCCCCCTCCCCTCCAGCAGCCCTCAGTTTGTTCCCTGGAGTTAAGAGTCTCTTATGGGTAAGGCAAACCGTAAGAGGCAGTTGCTGTTCTTAACCTTACATTCCAAACCAGGCCCAGAGAAGTTCAGAAACCTACCTGAGGTCACACGGCCACTTGAAACCCGGATGGACTTGTGGTGGCCGTGTGCCCGGGGAAGGGGGGGACCCTGGCCCTGGTGTCACACATCGCCAAGCATGATGGCATGGAAGGGGAAGGGGAAGGTCTCAGTGGGTAAAATCAGATGAGCTGTCCTCTCACAAGAGGCATCATGTTCTAGAAGCACAAGTTGTCCAGCAAGCAAAAGGCTATGAAGGAAAGTACTGAGTTTCCTGTTCCTGGAGGCATCCAAACAGAGGCTGCCCGGGAAAGGATGCTGAGGGACGGGGTCCTGAGGAAGGGGTGGCAGGTTGAAGCAGAGGACCCCCAGAGCCCCTGAGCACTGTCACAATCGAGGCTCCTAAGGCAGTATTCAGAAGTCTCCAGGTTTGTTTTTCTCCTGTGACTTGCATAAGTCGGCAGGACCTGTCTTCCGTCGAGGTTAAGATTAGGGTCGGTCAGCTGACAGGTGAAGCCAGCCATTTCTCCATTTTCTTTCAGGGAACACAAGAATTGCAAAGTCCCATACGACAAAGAGACACACTCTTTTTAAAGGAAACCATTGGTTGTGTTTCACAATGAAATGGTAAACAGGTGGATGGTGGCTTTGCCGATGGGTATTTGGGGCTGTGAACACAGACTCTCCGCGTGGCAAGCTGGCTGTCCCCACGCCTTAGCCGGGACACTCTCCAATCTAACATTTGCTTCCCCCAGATCATTCTGGGGAAAGGGATTTCCAGGGCAGCACTCCATGTCTTTTAGATAGAGAAGGCACAGGGAGTCTAGCTCGGTGAAAAATGGCCATCGAATCCATTCCACTGTGACAGATCATGCACTTTGGAATCTTCGCCGATACCGTGTTCCTCCTATGTCCCTCACCTGGAAGGCTGCTCACAGCGGATGTCACCGCGAGGGGAGCCAACGACAGGGCAGCGCCCGTATCCCCTTTCTGCAAATCCCTCTCCTGTTTACAAGGTGGTCGTGTCACCCGTGTGGGGTCCTTCCGTACCTGTATGCTCCGTCATCGTGGCCAGTAGCCACACGTACATATTGCATTTAGACAAATTAAAAGGAAATGAAATTACCGATCCAGTTCCTCCGTGTGGGGAAAGGCAGTCTCGTGCACCAGACGCTGAGCCCCACTCGGCCACATTCGCAGGAAATCTGGCTCCCGCGTCACTTCCTTACCAGGGGGTAATGCAGCCGCACAGCCCGAGCCTCGCCCATCACCCCGCGTGGGAGTCTCTTGCCTAGCCTCGGGCTCAGGGAGGCTCCCCCGTCCTGCCTCCCCGTGTGGTGTGGCCAAGGGCTCCCCGGCACAGCCCCAGCTCGCTGTCTTTCAGACTCCAGGGGAGAGGGATCCTCCTACTCTGACCCAAAAGGGGTGCTCGTGGGCCCCCTGCGGCTGACCCACCGCCCCCGAGGGACCAAGGGACACCATCGTGGCTGACCCTGCCCTGTCTCTCTCTCTGTGAGTAAAGCTGGTTCCGGGCCACGCTTCAGTCCCTGTGTTTCCCTTGGTGACTTCGGTACCGGGACGCGGGGGCAGGAGAGCTTGGAGCCCCCCTGGGATTGCCGGCTGTGCCCGGCATTCTGCTCGACAGCCCGGCACGCCAGCCACACGGCAGGTGCTCGGTAACCGCAAGTGTTTCTGGGAGAGCAGGGCGGCCACGCAGACGGGCCACGGCCCACTGTCCCACTCAGCACGCGTCCCGGGGAGGAAGGCACGCCCCTGCTCTGAACCCCTGTGGCCTCTGAAGCCTGGAGCTGCTACTGGCCCTGTGCCGGGGCTTTGTGTGGAGAGTTAGCTGAGGTCACACTGACGCACACGCGCCTACACACACACACACACACACACACACACACACACACACCTCTACCTATACACAGACACCTACACACACACATATATACCTATACACACACACCTACACACACACTTACCTATGCACAGACACCTACACACACCTACACACACACACCTATATATAGACACCTACACACACAGATGCACACACACCTACACACACACACACCTATACACAGACACCTACACACAGACTTACCTATACACAGACACCTACACAGACACCTACATATCTAAACACAGACATCTGCACACACACACCTACACATGCACACTTCTACACAGACACCTACACACAGACACAGACACACACATATATATCTATACACACACACCTACACATACAGACACACATATATACCTATACACACACAGATGCACACACACCTACACACATACACATACCTATACACAGACACCTACACACACACACATATATATCTATACACATACCTACACACACAGACACACACATACATACCTATACACATATACACAGACACAAACACTTACACACACACACATATACCTATGCACACACACAGACAGCTACACACATAGGTACACACATATACACACCTAGAAACGCATACACATATGAACAGACCTATACATGCATGTCACATGTACACAGATGTACATGCATATATGCACTTGCACACAAGCCTACACACATGTGCACATGAGCACGCACCACAACTACACACATACACACATGCACACACATACAGACACCTATACACATATATACATGTACACATACCTGGACACCTACATGCCTATACACAGATTAACATATATGCAACTACACGACTACACATACATACATATAAACACACGCATGCACACACACACATAAAGTTCCTGGAATGTAACTTGAACTCAGTAAATGGCAAACACATGTTGGTTGGATTTCCTCAGCCTCTGGCTTTCCCTCGGCTTGACCGGGCGGCTCCCCCCGCCCCCCAATCCCCACCAAACGGTCCACGAGATGCAGGGCACATGCTGTCCGTCCGATTCAGGTAGCTTCCATGAGGAAGCAGAAAGGGCCTCTGTCTCTCAAACAGAGGACTCACGGCAGGTGTGTTGGCTTGCCAGCCGCCGTGGCAAAGTACGGCAGACGGAGGGGCTCCAACCGCAGACCTGTCTTCTCCCACAGATCTGGTGTCCAGAACTCTGGGTTCAAGGTGTCCTCAGGGCTGGTCCCTTTTGAGGCACATGAGGGAAGATTCATCCCAAGCCTCTGTCCTGGCTTCGGCTGGTTTGCTGGCAAACGCCAGGGTTCCTTAGACGGGACACATCGCCCCAACCTCTGCCTCCACCTTCACACGGTGTTGTCCGTGTGCGTCTGAGTCCACGTTTCCCCTCTCTGGGGACACCAGTCACGCTGGATGAGGAGCTCACTCTAGTAGAGTATGAGCTCTTCTTCAATGACACCCACAACGACCTTGCTTCCAGATAAGGTCACCTGAGGTACAGGGGTAAGGACTGCAGCCTCGGAGTTTTGGGGGACACAACTCAGTAGGGATGTAGGTGATGGAAGGACGGAACCTTAGGTTACAGGTGATGGAATGGCTGAGATGCGCCACAAAGGAGAAATCCTCCACAGCTAGAAGGTACCTGTGCCCTGGGTCTGGGAGATGCATTGACAGGTCCTAGGAACCAGGGTTTTCAAGAGGCGCCTAAAGCCATACCGATACCACGGAGCTGGGGCTCTGGGGGAGACGCAGCGGACCAGACGATGCTCCCCAAATAAGAGAAAGGGAGGCGCCCTGGCTCCTCTCTTCTGGCTGCCTCATCTTCCTGGGCTCGTCAGGCTGACCACTCCCACCGGGAAGCCAGGGACCAGGATGTCTGGGAACGCAGTTCCCTGCGGTGTTCTGGGCACGCCAAGGGGACCAGGGGCGGGAGAGCAGGCTGACTGCGGCCGGTACCAGGCTCTCACGACCACGCGGCTACATCGGCTCGGCCTGTCGCGTGGTGGGGTGCTGCACGATCACAGTTTGTCCCTCCCAGGACCTCAGGCCACGTCTAGCGTCTATGCGACAGCAACGAGGGCTCGCACAATGACGAACGGCGGTGGACCGGTCATTACCGCACCAGCAGGAAAGAGGGCAGGCAGCCTGGAATTCAGAGAAGAGAGGACCAGGGCAGCCCGAGTGGTTCCTGCAGCGGGCCGTGGGCCGGGAGCTGGGTCCTCGGGAGCGGGAGCGGGATGGCCACGGGCTCAGACTCCGAGCTCCGGCTGCGTGGCCGTGCCACGTGCAGCTCCGATGCCGCCTTGACCTCCTCCTCACGTCCCCCTCATCTAATGCATCGGGGGTGTATCTAAGCAGGGGTGGTAAGCCCCAGGCAGGTATTTAAGGGGGGGGCACATGTCACAAACGCCAGCCCGGAGACAGGGACATGATGGTGGGGAGGAGGGGGCACTAACAGTGGCAGAAGGACGCCCACCCTTCTGGGGGCACCCCTCACCCACAGCCCGCCGGCACTCCGCGTGGACGACTTCTTCCGGAGAAGCGCGGTACGTGAGTTTGAATGCGAAATTGCCAGGTGTTTCAATGATGGGAGTTAATTCCTACTGTTTCTTAGTATCCCACGGACAGCAATAATAGCAGTAACGACGGAATGACGATCCTAAAGGCCCAGTCTGCCCGCCGGCTGCCGGTTCTGCCCTTCGGCCCGAGAGACGCCGGCCCTGCGGGCAGCCTCTCCTTGGTCCTTGTCCAGCCGCTGTGCTTTGGGAGACGCGGGGCCTGGGACATTTTCTTTCTTTCTGCCCACATGGGCCCCTTCCAGGGCACTGTTATTGGTGCTGTTTGTAAAAGGCCTTTGCCGTCGGCCCCGAGGCTCTGCCTTCCCTGTCGGAGGCTCTGGCTGCTTTCTGGGCCAAGCCCCACAGTGAACAGCAAGCCTGGATCTCAAGCCGCTGGGACGCGCGAGTGACATGCCAGGTGCGGGTCCGTGTGGAAGTCTCCATCCGGCCCTGGGCAGCAGGTCTCCGTGCTGGGCAGAGCCCTGGCTGGCCATAGGGATGCGCGGGCAAGGCAAGCAGACCCCGTGTGCAGCCCAGCCCCCATGCCCACGGGTGCCGAAGGGCAGAGTTGGGAGTGGCAAAATCGAGACCCTGAGAGAAAAGCCTTTAGGGCAAAGAAGTGTGGGGAGTGGGGCCGGGGCAGGAGCCCAAGGAAGATTCTGGAGGGGGCACTGTGGGGGTGGGTGGGGGCGCATGAACACAGCACAGGGTCAGGGATGCAATGTGTAAGCCTTTGATGAGTGTGTGTTCGGTGAGTGCGATCCCTCCCTCCCTTTGGGGGTCTGCGTGCCGGAGCCTCTGGCCTCCTGAAGCTGAGGAACATTCCTGGGAGTTGGGGAGCAGGTGCAGGATACGGGGGAGGTTGGGGAGGAAACTCAGCTGGAGGCGGCTTACCTGATACTCTGTCACTTGGGTTGCCACCCCAGAGGGGGGACACAGAGAGACAGACAGACAGAGAGGGACCCAGAGAGAGACAGAGACAGAAACAGAGACCCAGAAGGACAGAGAGCACGCTCCCCGGCGGGCCCGGATGGTGCTGCCTGGGGCAGGAGGCTTCTGGAGGTCCGTCCCGTTGGCCTTCCAGGGGCGGCTTACTCGTTCTTTCGGTTGGCTGCAGAAAGCACCTGGCTCTTTGCTAGCTGTCAGTTTAGAGAATTTGGACCCATTCTAACTGTGGCTCCTAAAGGTGGCCTCGGCTGGGCGAGCTGGCTGCACTGGCAGCCAGGAGGGACCGGGTCAGGCAGAGAAGGTGCGAGAGCTGGGAGAGGCAGGAGAGAAGGACAGTGGGTCGGGTGGCACGACCTCAACCCCCAGCTTCTGCTTCGGACGAGGACGGCAGAGGAACGTGGCAGGCGTGGTGCACAAGCTGCAAGTCAGTGGAAACCTCCGTCGTCCTGATCTGTCCTCACCAGGACCGCACAGGTGAGGCATTGCTCTGCTCCTCCCTCTTCTACCGAGGATGAAAGCAAATGCAGAGAGCCTGATGTTTTGCCCGGGGAAACAGTTTTTCACTGTCAGAGCTGCCAGATTGAGTCACTTTCTTGCCCACCCACGCGGTTGAGAGTCTCAGACCATTTCAGGGCGTGATGATCAGGCGGCTCTATAGAGTCCTGCCTTTGGGCATCCCACCCCTGGAGGCTGCGCCCCCAAACCCCCAGCTGTTTCTCCTCCAGGCTGCAGAACAGTTCTGGAGGAAGGAGCGAGCCCACACCCTCGCCTCTAGCCTCGGAAGGTCTGGGGTGCGGGCACCGCTTCTGCCCCCACTCGCCGAGACTCTGGGCTTCCCCCCTCCCCCGATCCGTCCTTTTATCAGCTCGTTGATTTTTTGCTCTTACTTTTATTTCACTTTTACAATTTATTTAGTATTGATTTTCCTCTGAATTTTTGAGCTTCTTAACACAGAAGCTTAGGTTGCTGATTGTACGATTTTCCCCTAATGTTGGCATGAAGGCCGACGGTTGCCCCCCAGGCACGGCCTTGTCTGCGTCCCATAACGTGTTTCAGGTTGTGTGTTTCTGTATGGACAATGTGAACTGTTTTCTGATTTCCGTTGTGATTTCTTTCCTTTTGACCATGGGCTACTTAGGAAAGCGTTGTCTAGTTTGCAAATATCTGGGAATTTTCCAGAAACCGTGCTCTTACTGGAATTTTCTAAATGAATTCCATTTTTGTTCAGAGAACTGCCTATGGTGCGTTCAACACCTTGGAAAATGATTTAGATTCGTCTCATGCCCGAGCATATGCTTCCGCCCACAGAGGTCAACCGGGGCCGGTTGGTGCCTCCTTCAGGGGATTCCCGGCAATGTCCGTATACATTTCTGGTTATCACACCTTGGGGCAAGCTTGGTCCTGACACCTTCCAGGTAGAAAGTCCACGAAGATGCAAACATCCTACAATCCACAGAAACTCTCCCGCCCCCAAGAATTATCCAACGGAAAATGCGAATTGGCTGATTGAAGAAACCTTGAGATCGATTGTTCTGATGGTCTCTCTTTGCTGATTTTTATCTACTTGTTTTATCGATTACTCAAAGAGTGGCACCCAAATTCCCAACTGTAGTAGCGAATCTATCTCTTTTTCCTTTTGGTTCTGCGTGTTTCACAAAGCTCTATTCTTTTTGTTTTTTAAATTTTTAAAAATATTTTATTTTATTTTACTTAAAAAGATTTTTTAGTTTTTTATAAGATTTTATTTAATTTTTTAAAAGATTTATTTTTAATATTTTAAAATACTTTATCTTTTAATTTTTTTAAAACATAAAAGATTTATCTCACTCTTTATAAAAGAGTGAGAGGGAGAGAGGGAGAGGCAGGCTCCCCGCTGAGCAGGGAGTCCGACAAAGGGCTCAATCCCAGAACCCTGGGATCAGGACCTGAGCCGAAGGCAGATGCTTAACCCACTGAGCCACCCAGGCGCCCCTCACAAAGCTATATTCTTAAATGCATACTGAGTGTGTGTTCTTGAGAAATGGACACTTCTATCATTATACAATGTCTGTCTTCATCTCTCTGTCCCCAACCAACCACCTTTCCCAACATTTATGCGATGACAACCGCTTTCTTAGGCTTACTGTTTGCGTGGTGTATCTCGCCCCACCCTTTAATTTTCTTTTTTTTTTTTTTAATTTTCAAAGAATCGTGGGAACAGAGAGCACGTCAGTGGCTGCGGAGACTAGGAGTGAGCAAGGAGAGGCTGAAGGTTAAGCATCAGTAGGGCGTAATTCCAGACAATGATAGGAATGTTCTGGATCTAAACTGTAGCAATGGTTACATAACTCTGTGTGTGTGTTTCAGTGAATGGAACACCCAGGAGAGTAAATATTACTATGAGCAAATAAAGCATAGTTTAAATAAAGGCAATATGGAAAAAAAGTTATAAAAACATTTTATCAGGGCGCCTGGGTGGCTCAGTTGGTTAAGAGGCTGCCTTTGGCTCAGGTCATGATCCCAGGGTCCTGGGATCGAGCCCACATCGGGCTCCCTGCTCAGCGGGGAGCCTGCTTCTCCCTCTCCCTCTGCCTGCAGCTCTGCCTACTTGGGCTCTCTATCTCTCTGTCAAATAAATTAATAAAATCTTTAAAAAAAAAATCATCAAATGCCCATTAAAAAAAATTGGACGAGAGGGTCAAGACATAGTAAGAATCTTAGATAAATGCATTAAAATATCTCAGGAGGAAGGGGTGCCTGGGTGGCTCAGTTGGTTAAGTGTCTGACTCTCGATTTCAGCTCAGGTCATGATTTCAGGGTCATAGATGGAGTCCCACGTGGGGCTCACATTCAACATGCAGTCTGCTTGAGATTCTCTTTCTCCCTCTCCTCCTGCCCGCCCCCCCGCATGTGCTTGCTGCCTCTCTCTCTCTCTCTCCCAAAAAAAGAAAAAAAATTCTCAGGAGGAAGGTTTGCTTTTCTCTCCATCTTAAATACTAAACTTTTAAAATTTATTTCTTTGTGTTATTTTATAGTGGTTTCTCTAGGGATTGAAAGACACAAATACACATCTATGACACATGACGGTTGACCTTGAGATAACATTGCAGAAATTTGAGTGTAACGTAAGAACCTTCTAAGAGTTTGATCCCACCTAGAACACCTGCCACCTTTGTGCTCTTGCTGCCACATTGGTTTTTAAATTTCTAACCCACGATATTTAAAACTTGTGTTACATTGTTATTACTGTTGCTCTTAACAGCATTGGTGTGTGTACCAATGTGCACATACAGACATACACAGATAATTTTTTAAAAAAGACACTTTGTATTTATCCACAGTTTTGCTTTTCTTCGTGTTCCTTATTCCTACCGGTAGATCTGAATTTCCTTCTGGCGTCTTTTACCTTCAAGCTGAAAAATTTCTTTCAGTATTACTTACAGTGAAAATCTACAGGATATGAATTATCTCAGGTTTTACCTGTTTGAACATATCTTTGTTTTGCCTCTGTTTATAAAGACTATTTTTGATGAATATGGAAATGTAAATTGGCAGGGTTTTTTTTTTCTTTCTCACTTTAAAAATATTTAGTCCACTAATAAAAATAAATAAGAATAGTACTCCACTTATTTTTAAAATGCACAATAACTGCATTGTTAGCCATGGGTACTATGTTGCACAGTGTCTCCCACTCACAAATCAAATGCAAACAAACAAACAAGAAAGGAAACCACCACCAAAAATATGCACAGAAGGACATTTTGGGAATTGATGGATATATTTAGTGCCTTGTTTGTGCTGGTGGTATCATGGGTATATTCATAGGTCCGAATTCATCAAGATGTATACATTAAAAGTGTGCAATTTTTTGTGTGTCACTTATACCTCAATAAACTTAAAAAGAAAAAGATGCTCTGGAGGACAGATCAGGAAAATAATTCACTAATCCATTGTCTTCTGGTTTCTATGTTTCTAATAAGAAATCTGCATGATTTTGTGTCCCTGTTCCCTTATATGAAATGTTTTTTTCCCCCACTCTGGCTTATTTTAATATTTTTTCTTTCTAATTCATTGTCAGCATTTTGACTATGATGTGCCCAGGTGGGTTTTTCCGTGTACTTAACCCTGTTTGGAGTTTTCTTGCTTTTGTGGGTTGATAGCTTTCAGCAAGTCTACAAATCCTCAGCCACCATCTCTCCAAACACCTGTCAGCTCCTCGGCCTCTCCACTCTGCCGGCCCCAACGACACACATCACTGCTCTCTGTCTGTCAGGGGCTCTCTGCCTTTCTGCCCTCTCCTTTTCTTCCTCCGCATGTTTAGGCTTGACACTGGCCCTTCCGCCCTGTGTGTTTATGTTTATGGCTCCTGTCCTCAGCCGTGTTGCCGTGAAGCCCTTTATGTGGATTTTCCACTTTTGATACCATATTTTTCATTTCTGGTATTTAATAAAGGCTTTCTTATAGTTTCTGTCTCTCCATTAAAATTTCCCAACTGTCTGCATGTTATACCATTTTTACTCTTTTCAGCTCTTTGTCATATTTCTCATACTTATTTCATACATTATTTCATACTTAATATGGGGGAGTGCCAGTGTGGGGGTGGGAGGAATGCCTAGTCCACTTAACCTGTATTTAAAGTGGGATTTTTTTTTGCACTCTCCACAATTGGCTTCTATTATTTTTAAAGAGGCAAGAAGACATTTCCTTGGGATGTAAATACGGAAAAAACTGGAGATCTCTTTATGCTGCCAGATTTTTTACTATTAAGTCTCTCTCTCTCACTGTGTGTGTGTGTGTGTGTGTGTGTGTGTGTGTGTCCTCAGATACCAGCTTTTGGGATCTCTGGGAGTAATTTGCTGCCTCCAGTCCCGCCCCTGGATTTCTAGACCTCAGGAGATCTCCCTCTGCCTTGCTAGCCTGACCTCAGCCCCTGTAGTGCCCTGTGGTTAGAGCACTCGGCTACAGCTGAGGGGGACCTCAGACGCACTTCTCTCGGCTCTCTTTTCTTATATCCTGTCTTTGGGAGTCTGGTGTCCCGCCCCCAAACTTCACGGGGTCTCTGCAGTGCACTGTATGAAGGATTAGTAGGACTCTAAGGGATTTCTCTCCGCCCCCGTCTTGTCTCCTCTTGTGGTGGAGGAAGAGTTGTTACCACCATTATGGGTTCTTGCACACCCTGGCCATACTGTGCCCTCTGTCTGATGCGTCCCTGTACCTCCTCCCCCACCCCACCTTATCACTTAAAGACATAACTCAGTCTCCACTAAGCCTTACGGGTACGCCCAGCCTGGATAGAGTACGTCTTCATATCATCGATGCTTCTTTTAATGGCCACCTTGACGTTGTGCGTCTTAATGGTCAGTTTCACTCTCTCCCTCTTCTGTACAGTGAGCTCTTTGGTGACAGGGACCACCTCTCTTCCTCTCTGTGCCTTCCGTGCCTGGAAGGGTGCCCAGTGCACAGCAGGGGCGGAGTATGAGCCTCAGCCCCAGCGCTGGGGCTTGGCGCAAGATGAAGTAATCGAGGGATTTCCAAGCCCCTGATGGAGGTACGCCGCTGAATCATCCTCCCAAATTGGCTAGCAAATAGGTTTTCTTGAGGGTTTGCAGTCAGATTTAATGCCATATTTTTTATGGAGCAAGCAAGAAAGAGAACTATTATACTAATGATGAAGGAAAGCTTGATGAAGTGACATTTAAAGGGCATTGTCAGGAGTCCAGGTCCCCCCGTTAGAGCCTCCTCAAGTGACATTATCAAATTTGTAATTGTGTGGCCTCCTTCACTAAAAAAGGGCCTTGAAGCTGGTTTTATCCAATGTCTTCATTTAAGTAAGAAGAAGACCAAGGCCTGGAGAGGGTTTTTTCCCCCAAAAAAATATAGCAAGTAAGTTTGTAGAAAAGCTAGGTGGCACCTGGAATTTTATCCCTAGTCTATAAGACAATGATTCAAATATTTAGGGTGACAAGTGTCCCCACTGTCCCCACATTCCTGGTCATTCCCGCAGCACACGCACCCCGTGTGGGTCACTCTCCTGTGGTCCTCATGTTCCCCCTCTTCGGTGCAGTCCTCCCTGACACCCCGCCGTCTGCCCCCTCCTCGGAGATCCCACAGCCCCATCCCCACCCTGGTCCCAGCACGCATCGTGCTGGACTACGGTGTCTATTTTCACACCTGTCTCCCCACTAGAGCGTGAGCCTGGGGCCCGGGCTCCGAGTTGGTCTCTATGAACACTCAATGGTGCAGTCATCCGGAGTCAGGTCTATATCAGGCCTTGGTCTGGTCCGTTTCCGTCCGTAATACTCACCAAACCCCGACCAGGGACGGACCATTAACCCATGACTACAGAGGAAGATGAAGCTATGACAGTTTAATCAACTTGCCCGAAAGTCCAGCAAATAGAAGTAGAAGACCAAGATTGCAAGTCTGGTCTTTGATTCTATATCTGTTCCTCTTTCGGTTCTCTCTTAGGGGACAGGGAGGGAGAGAGGGTGTACCAACATGATGCATCACATTTATGTGTAAAGATGCTGACATACAGCCTGTCAGTCACAGGTCACAATTGCTTGCATATTTGTATCTATATATCTACCTATAGATACAGATAGACACGAAAATATTATGTGCATCTTTGAATGGGACTATGGACGCATATCCGTGTGTCCATAAACACAGGTATGTTTATGATATTATTTCAACAATCATTTATTTATGTAGCTAACATACTACATTATATAATCCAGATACACATGAAAAACACACACACACACATATCTACAAATAAAATGTCAGCCCTATTTAGCTGCCACAAAGCACTGCATCTTTCGGCTCGGTAGAGACTGTGTGTTTACTTATCCATGCCTGCGTGAGGCATAGAGCAGAAGCCCAACACTTGCCACGATCCACCTGTCTGACCCACTCCTCACTGTCCTCACTGTCCTTGTAGGTCTAAGCCATGACCGTCCCTCACTTCCTGGTCAAGAGCTGTTTCCGGACTGGGTTGAAGTCATTCCGTCTGAACTTCTCTTCCGGCTGTGGAAAGCCATTAACCGTAACTGGAATTAAATCAAATTAATAGTGAGGGAAAGACAGTAAGCAGGGTAGGGAAAGGGTCAGTGGGACACGCTGGATGTCCCCATTCTGCACCCTGTGTCACTGCACTGAGAAGATGGGATGTGGAGTCCTTTTTCTTACAGGAGGCAACCCTCCACCCACAGACAGACATCGGCAGCCCTGGGGGTCGCCCGCTGAGCCTCAGGAATCTAGGGGCCCACACACAAGGAAAAAGGGGAGTCCAGGGAGGTTAGTGATCTTACCCCAATCTGACCAGTGTTAAGCAGAAACATGGAGTTTGGGTTCAAGGGTGTGGGCCCATCTGTCTCCAAGACGTATCCCCTTTCTGTTTTTTCCTGTCACCTCCAGAGACACTGGAGATTTAGTTTAAGGAGCTGACTTACGCAGTTACGGAGGCTGGCGAGTCGAATCTGGAGGACACGCCGGCTGTCTGGACACCGGGGAGAGCGGTGCTGCTGTGCAAGTCCAGCAGCCCCTGATGCGAGAGGGAGGAGGTCAGTCTCTGGATCTATTCAGGCCTCGGGTGATCAGAGGAGCCCCCCCC